>APFE031145314.1:15018-28868 GCA_000404065.3 Pinus taeda
CCCTGCGACTCTGTGCGATCTGGCAAATCAGAAACAGAAAGGAAGGATTTTTTTCTCATGCGTATGCTCTTTTCCCTGCACCTTAGTGTGATCTCGGAAAATCAGAAACATTGAGAAAAATATTTAGTTTTTTCGGCTAAAGCTAACGTTGAGCCACAAGGTTCAATTTTTTTTTTAAATATTTAGTTTTTTGGGTAAATCTAACTTCGAGCCATAAGGTTCGTTTTCTTTGCATGTCCGTGTTGGGTTTTGTGTTTTGTGTTTTGTAGGGAAAAAGAGCTTTCTCAAGGCAAGCACGCAAACCAAGGCCCCCCCCCTCTCTCTCTCTCTCTCTCCCCCCCTCTCTCTCCCTCTCTCTCTCAAATTTTTGTATAGATCAATTGGCTCAAAGTTCTTTTAAGAGAGTAGAGGTCTTGGGTTCAAATCTCCATTTTGTGGGGGCGTTTTTTTTCATTCCCGCACATTCGCGCACTTTGCCGGCAACTTCAACAAAATTTTTCAAAACGCCATAACTTCTTCATCCGGAAGCCTTTTTCAGAGCCGTTTTTTTTAAAACAGCCTAATTTTTCGAGATCTATCCATTGGAACACTTACTTTCAGCATCTTCAGCTTCAGGTTTTTTAAAAAATGGAAAGTCCATGCCAAGTCATTCTTGACAGCACTAACTACTTCCAATGGGTATCCTACATGGAAGATTTACTTAGAAGTAAAGGTCTCTACAGAATAGCCACGGGCCAAGAGAAGAAACCAAAAGATGAAGACAAGGTTGCAAAATGGGAAAATAGACAAGATCAAGCACGTGGTTTGATAGGGATGTCTATTTCTCCTGATCTTAGATTCCATATTGCAGAACTTGATACTCCTCATGAAGCATTGGAACAAATCACTAAAGTTTTTGGGATTAAAAATGAAATTAGAGCCCATCAACTTGAAAATGAGTTGCTTACATTGGATCCTAATAATTTTTCTTGCATTGAAGATTTCTTGTCCAAATTCAAGACCCTTAGATATCTCTTGGAAGGTGTTAAGGTTAAGAAAGAAGATAGTAACCTTATTTATTCCATCCTTACTAAGTTGGGACCAGCCTACTCTGTATTTGTTTCCACCTTCCATTCTACAAGGGAAGCTTTCATTTGTCAAGGAAAAGACTACAAGGCCCCTTCCTTTGACTCTTTTTGTGATTCTTTAATAAGAGAACAAGAAAAACTCTTACACCTTGGTCTTCTTAATCTTGGAAACTCTTCCAAGAAAGCGTTAGCCGCCCAGCAGCAACCAAATTTAAAGAATCCTAAGAAGTCATATCCTAAAAAGAATGGTCCTAAACCAAACAAGGGTCCTAAGCAAACTCAGTCTCAAAATGAAAGATCATTCAGCAAAATGATAAGACCAATAAAAACAAATGGAAGAAGACTGATAGACATTGTAACTTTTGTAATCGAGATGGTCATTAGAAATCTAAAATGCTTTAAGAAGATGGAAAGCCTTTGGAAGCCGCAAATGAAGAAGACATAACATCCCAGTGGAGCATTCTTCTACTTCAAACTTCAGGAATGCAACTTTCTGCATGTCGTTGTCCAAATCATCTCAGTCTGGTTATGCATTAAATGTAACTTCTTCTTCTCATTCTCATGAAGTGGCTCATTGATTCTAGAGATTCTTATCACATGGCCAAAAACAAAGCCATGTTTTCTTCTTTAAATGATTGTAACACCAAAAAATATATATGTTGGTGATGATAGATCTCTTAGTGTTGTAGGGACTGGAACTGTTCATATAGACAATGGTCAATTTAATGATGTATTATGTGTTCCAACCTTATCCTGCAACATTCTATCTGTATATCAGATAACTCATTCAGAGGTAAAATCATTGAATTTTCACCTCACAATGTTGTAATTAAGGACCTAAGAGATCCTAGACAAATTTTAGCTACTGGAATTGCTGATGATTCTACAAGGTTGTATAAGTTTAACAATTTTGGGTTATCAAATCTTCCCTCAATATTTGTTGCTCATAATGATGAAGTGAGCAAACTTTAGCATGAGCAATTTGGTCACTTAAACTATCACTCCTTTCAGAATCTATGTAAAGAAAATATGGTGATAGGTCTTCCAATGGTATCTTGCAGAGATGGTGTTTGTTCCAAATGTGTACTCGGAAAACATAATCGAGATAGCTTTGAAAAACGTGCCTCTTGGCAGGCCTCAGCCCCTTTACAGCTTATGCATAGTGATTTATGTGGTCCACTTCCAGTTTTTTCATTCTCTGGCTACAAGTATTTCTTAACTTTCATTGATGATTTCTCCAGACACACTTGGGTATACTTATTAAAACTCAAGAGTGAAGTATTTAACATGTTCTTGGTCTTTAAGGCCTTTCTTGAAAAATAGTCTGGACATCAAATTCTTAAGCTAAGATCTGATAATGGCAGAGAATATGTTAACAATAAATTCATCAACTTTTTCGCTGAGAATGGAATTCAAATGCAACATATTGTTCCATATGCTCCACAACAAAATGGTGTAGCTGAAAGGAAGAATCACGCCTTAAAGGAAATGGCTAATTGTATGCTTCAATCTAAAGGACTTACTCTTAATTTTTAGGCAGAAGCAATTAACTGTGCAAATTGCATATTAAATCGCACTCCTACTAAGGTTTTAAAGAATATCACTCCAAAAGAAGCATGGAGCTCAATTAAACCAGATGTAAGTCAATTTCATTTTTCTGGAAGTGAAGCATGGGCCCGTATTCCAAATGAGAAACATAAAGCTTTAGAACCTAAGAGTGAAAAATGTATTTTTGTTGGATATTCTGAAGATGTCAAAGGATATATACTTATTCCACTTAAGTCCAAAAATGTTATCATTAGAAGAGATATAAAGCTTGCTGAAAATATATCAGCCTACGAGCCTAGTTCGACGAATGTGAAACCTCTCTCTATCCCTTCTACTTCTGAAAATATTTCTTCTTCAGATGATGAAAGAGAGGATGACAATCCTCCCCCACCTTCTTAGGATCCTCCTTCAACTCCTCATCTTCCAAAATGGGTCTTTTCTACTCAGGATGTAGCAGGTGCTCTTGCTGGTGATCCTGCAAATCAGTGGCATACACGTTCTCAGCTCGATAGAGCCTCTTCTTTACTGGCTCAAGCTTCAGCGAATTATGATCTTGACACCATTGTAGAAGCTTCAAGCCATCCAGATTGGGTCATATCTATGAATGAAGAATATTGTTCATTATTGGCAAATGATACATGGGATCTTATTCCTCTTCCAAAGGAACAAAAACTTATGAGATGCAAATGGGTTTATAGAACCAAGTATGGACCAGATGGAAAAGTTGATAAACATAAAGATCGTCTTGTTGCTAAGGTTTTTTCACAAGTTGAAGGCATTGACTATACTAAAACTTTCTCACCTATTGCAAAAATGAACTCTATCCTCCTTGTTCTTTCCCTTGCTGCCTCTTTCAAATAGGAATTCCATCAGATGGATGTTAAATCTACCTTCTTGCATGAATAAATCTATATGGAACAACCTACTGGCTTTATATAAATAGACTGCAACCTTGTATGTTGGCTTAAGAAATCCCTTTATTGTCTCAAGCAAGCCCCTCGGGCTTGGTATGCTAAAATGGATAGCTTTCTTTTAGAAACTGGATTTTCTAGGTGTCATTTTGACAATACTGTCTACACCAAGAAAGTGGGAAAGTATCTTATCATTCTTGTTCTTTATGTTGATGATCTTATCCTTACTAGTAGTGATCCCAACCTTATAAACCATGTGAAGTCCAGCCTTAAAAAGAAGTTTGAAATGATAGACTTAGGACACTCACATTATTTTCTTGGTCTTGAAGTCCCTTTCCCAGTCCAAGTATGCCTGTGATCTTCTACGCCATTTTCACATGGAAGATTGTAAGACAGCCCCTTCTCCCTTTCAGTATGGAGCCAAACTTTCAATCACTTGTACTTCCACTAAAGTTGATGCTACCTGATACCGTCAACTTGTAGGAAAGCTTTTGTATCTGACCCATACTCTTCCTGACCTTTCCTTTGTTGTTGGCCTTATTGCTCGGTTTATGCAAAACCCACATGAAAGTCAATGTAAAGCAGCTAAAAGAATACCTCATTATGTTCGAGTTACAGTTCAATTTGGGATTCATTATAGTGCAAAAGCATCTCCTCTATTGGTTGGTTTCACTTATTCTGATTGGGCTGGTGACCCTGATTGTCGGAAGTCTACTGAAAGTTATGTGTTCACTCTTGGTTCAAGACCTATCACATGGGATTGCAAGAAACAAACTGCCATTTCTCTTTATTCAGCAGAAGCAGAGTATCGTGGTGTCGTAGAAGCTAGTAAGGAAGCCTTGTGGCTTCGTCAAATCCTGTCAGAGTTCGTCTTTCAGCAGCAGCATTTGACTACACTTTGGTGTGATAATCAAAGTTTCATTCAACTATGCAAAGATCCAGTCCAACATCAGCGCAACAAACACATTGAAATGAACATGTACTTCATCAGAAAGCTCATTCATGACCATGTTCTTGAAGTGCATTATTGTTTAACAGATGATCAAGTTGCAAACATCTTTACAAAGGCGAAGTTTACTAAACTTCAATTTATGGCTGGATTTTAGGAAGTTGTCACTAAGGGGAGATAAGCTCTAATGCCTCCTTCCTTCTCCTATTGTGTGATATTTATACATCCTTCAATCCTATCCCAAGTTGTTCTTAAGGGGGGATGTTAGGATATTCTGACACATAGGAAATAGTTAAGTATAACTTGGTCTGGTGTAGAGTTAGGTAAAGTGTGTTTCTTTACTATGTACTTTTGTAACTTACAATATAATGGTCATGAGATATTCTAAACATGAAATAATCTGATAGTTCATTCTCTCCTCGGTATTACCAACACTTGATCCGTGGATTAACACCCGATTGGTCCATGATCTCTATTTAAAGAACATGGAGGGTCATTTGTAGGGTAACCATTTATGAGAGAAGCTTATGTAAATTTTCATTCTTTTATTAATAAATTTCCTTAAGTGGTCATGTTGGCTTAGGCCATGGACTGTTACCCTCTTTGAGGGTTTTAACCTCGTTAAGAATGTTGGTGTATTGATCTGTGATCTATTTGTGAGTGGTGTCCTTTGGTGTTCTGTCTGTAAATTCCTACAAACATAATAATTAGATTAAGAGTTGTTGCACTCTGGTGAGATATGCCATTTAGATGAGAACAGGTCGCCTCATACTTAGGCTACACACAAAGATCGATCGCTCAAAACTCATGTAGATCGATTGTTGTTCCTCTAACATTACTTGTGTGCATTCAATCGGATTTAGACATGGAACATGCTCACATATATCCTCACTTCTACGATATCCTCCTTCGAACCTGTGCCAAAATAGAAAGACAAATAAAAAGGAAAAGCAACGATTTATTCCATATCGATCCATAGTGAAAACAACCTACATATGTCATATCAAACTCCTCTAATTTTCCTATTGTCTAATCACCTTGTGAATTTATAACCTCCCCACCCTTTAATTACCTTGGGAAAAAACCATACATTTGTTGATGGACCAATTTAACCAAATTAATAAAATAATATTTAAGTGGGGTGCCTTGACCATATATAACTAATGATGACCAACATTTTCCATTAAATCCACAACTCCAATGATCAATGCATGTACATGCTTTATAACCATCAATTAACCATTGAAGAGAATTTGGACCAAATCAGTTACACTCTAACATTATTTTCCTTGAGTTGTATTAATCAAATGGACCACATACTCATATCAACATATTTTCTTCTATAAATAATTCCCATTTACCATATCTAACAATTAATAAATTCCATAGCCATATCAAATCATTAGAGTTTGCCCATATCCATGATAATCATGCATTAATATTGGTGAATTATGAGAGTATGGAATTATGGTAGTACTGGAGTATGTAATTTCCATAGTACTAGAATATGCAAATATTGTAACACTTCCACTCTTGATGCCAATCACCAAAGTGTGATAATACCACAATCTAGGTTGAGATCAATACCAACCAATCAACGAGCCATAGTGCCAACGTACTCTTGTCTCCCAATAGATCAAATCTCATAAATGAGCTAGAGGGATCCAAGTCATTGAGCCTATAAATATCGGTGTATTTTTGACCAAAACAAAAGAGAATCCAATGCTAAGTTATGTTGCCAAATTTTCAAGTCAGTTTCCTTCATTTGTGCGAGTCAAAGAACTCACCATTGAGAGATCTCATAGGACTTCTTTGAGGAGAGACCATTCTTGCAAGGAGAGTGAAAAGGGACCTTTAGGAGAGCCATAGAGCCCATTTTCTCTATCAACTCCCTTTAGTGTCTCTTGAATAATTTTTAACTCTTTTCATCAAGAAATAAAGAGAATTCTTGTTGCCATACCTCTTGTGCTTATTTCCTTTGTTG
This sequence comes from Pinus taeda, assembly GCA_000404065.3. Taxonomy (NCBI): domain Eukaryota; kingdom Viridiplantae; phylum Streptophyta; class Pinopsida; order Pinales; family Pinaceae; genus Pinus; species Pinus taeda. The sequence goes on from APFE031145314.1 coordinate 21,478, forward strand.
CCTATATTCGTGCATTATATCTAATGTTCTTTGATAGATATAGTTACACTGCTTTTTTGTTTATGCATTCACCTTTCTAATCATTTTCTTGTTGGATCTATGCATGGAACAACAACCTTGTAATAGATTGGATTTTGGTACATCGTTGCATCAAAAGACAAGCAACAATAGTCTTAAAAGTTATAATCTCTAATAATACATCGAGGACATTATACTTTACTAATTAAAAAATAAACTAGTATTTGAGGTTGCTTCTAACTTGTTTTCTTCTATTAAAAAAGTTACTCTTTTGAGGTGAACTAATGTTAGATTAGATGGAGGGCTTCCTCTCACAATTTATGCATGTTTCTTAAAACTAGTCTTCCATTAATTTTTTGTTCACTAAAATATAAATTTCCAAAATTAACTTGAGATGTGATTTAATCTATTGGATTTTTGCAATTAGCTTATGTTTTTTATTGATATCACAAGTTATTTATTCTCCTTGAAGACCATAATCTCAATCTTTATAGTTGCTTGTCCAATTTTGTTTTTCCTAATGTTTTAAACTTACAATGCTTGTCATGCCAAATTTGTAAGAAAATGAAATAGTAGATGTAATTTACACATACCAAAACTATGTTGAGTTCTTTATTCAATACTGAAATAGTGTAAACATAAATACAACAAGGTTTGATTTAAGATAGAGACATTATCTTGGTGCACTAGCAACTGGTTGAGATAATATCTGAACCAAACACCAAAATAGGAGCTAACTAGCTAGAGAGAATCTCTCATGTCCAACTAGATATAACAACCTTCTAAACTTAGAATATAAATGTTCATGTGGGGAAAAATTCTACCTCAAATGATCAATAATAATAGCATCCAAAACCTTTAGCGTGATCAAATATCACACATAAGAAAAACAGCATATTACTCATTCTGACACTCTCCCTTAATGAGTACTTGTCTCAATCATGCCAGGTCTTTGTTAACACTTAGTCCTATGAAACACGTGGCTCATCATGAATTGAAGGATCTCATAATCAAAAAAATCTCTACTTGGTCCAACCTACCACTTACATATCATGTTTCAATCATTTTCACATCATTAAGTTGTCAAATTCCATATAAAGGAACAAAAATCCATTGGAATGCATGAGTACCTAACCATTACAGTTATTAGACTAACAGGGTGTCTTCAAATACATGACTCATTCAAATTTTTTATAAAGCCCCATTGAATGTAAATAAAACCTCAAGTTTCTAAGAACCTTCTAGAGTCTACAACCAATTCCATCAATGATTCAGATAGTTAACGATGGATACATATGCACCCACACTTGGTTCACTAATGACCCCTTTAGTCTTACCTCTTTTTGAGAATTACAACAAATTGCATAGGCCTTTGATCCAATTACATCACCTAAGTTCATAAACAACATATGGTCCACTCATAGAACATTCATATAATACATAGCCCACTCCTCCAAGTGTTAAAAATCTCCTTATATGGGTGAAAGAAATCCTCTTCAAGTAAATGTAATATGTGCTCACTTCAGAGACTCAAGTTAAGTATGACACATCGATGTACATCAACTGTCCCAGTTAGCAACAAAGATCAAATGGCTAGTTTGACTTATGTGCCTAAACATGAGGATGCACACCCAAATGTTCTAGTTAATTTGCACTCATCTACTCGTTGTAGAGACCAAAACTCCCAGTTTGGATGCATCACAATTAGGTCCATCTTGTTCTTGTCTTGGATACATCAATACATCCTATCTTCATCTCAAAGACATGAAGTGAACTATAGGATCAAACACACTAGGACAATTATCCATCTCAACTTGAATACATCAAGACATCTAATGCTTAGCTTAGATACACCAAACAATTCTCATACAATTGGTATCATAACAAACAAACATGATTCATTGCGACACAAAATAATGGATTAATCCACGTGCCCCATTTACGAATCCGTAACACACATAGGACACCCTATCTATGTAGATCTATTATTTTATTAACATAGATAAGAAATAAAGTCACCAACTTAATGATTGAGTTCTCATATTTTTAGAGGTCACATTAAATCATGATTTTCATGCTAATTTTGAAAAGCGTTGATGCAACATCACCCTTTATTTTATTTTATTTTTTATTTTACCAATGGTAATTAAAAGAAAGTAGTTAATATTTTGAAGTTAAGAATTTTTATATATTTATGTATCACGAATTACTTTAAGATGCCATATTTTATAAATATACTATAAAATAACGGTTTTTTTTTTTTTACACAACAAATAATTGTCGCTAAATAAAAATTAAACATTTGACAAAAAAATTATGCATATCAAATATAGATATAAGTAACAAGATACACATTTTGGGAGCTTTTTGCTTAAAAAGTCATCTCAAATAAAGGATTTTGATGGGAAAAATTGATTGAAAAAAACTAAAAAATGTTTTTAAAATAGCATTTAAAAAATAGTAATTTTATGTTAAAAATTGTTAATATTTAAAGTTTTTACTCAAATATAATGATTCACATAAAAATTAAAGTAAAAATAAATAGTAGAAATATTAATCATAAACAACAATAAATGAACATTTATTTTTATAATAAAATCTCGAGTCAAAACAGTACAAGTACAACTTATTAATCGTTTCCAAAATTGAACTTGTTTTTCATGCATAACTTCAAATTTATTAACAATATCATATAAGTAAAATTAATCATCTTCAAGAGCTTCATTATCATTTTCTTCCATGGTATTTTTTGTTTCCTTTGGTTCATTTCCCTCTCCCATTAGATCTTTGATGTTAGGGAATTTCCCAAAGTATTCCTTTCTAGTTAATCCATCTAACGGCGGTTGAGGTTACTTCAAATTTGTTGCCACATTGTGATTCATTAAAATATTCTTGTCTTAAATTAACTCCTTGCATTGCATATGGAAGAACTTTAATTGCATTAATTATTCAATGAATAAAATAACATTGTAGTGGGTCATTTTCAAAGGCTATGCAATTATTTCCTTTTTGTAGGAATCATGTTAACATTACACCTTATCTCCAAGTATAAAAAAAATAATTAAGTAAATTTGTATAAACACATACAATTTAAAAAATGATGAATATTGAAGTTTGATTTCATATCATAAATCTTACCTAAGCATGAGAACAAATCCATAACCCAATACTATTCATTTGAATGTAAATTTAAAATATAATTAATTAGCAATTGTGGCTTTTGATAAATATTAATGATATCATTTTACATATTTTTCCTCATATGTTAGTTTTCTTACCACAACATTATAAACCATTACTTGACTATGACTATTTCTATCTACTTCATTAAGAAGAATAAGTTTATAATGATCATCTTTTGTTCAAGATTCAACATGTACCAACTCAAAGCACTTGTAACTAGTTTATCTATATATATTATTATATATATATTATATTATATATATATTATATATATGCAATGCCTTACCATGAAAGTTGCATCCTTGTGTTTGCTTTTTCCTTGAAGCTTACTAGTACTAATCCTAATTCCATGTCTAAACGAAAAGCTACAAATCTCTAAAGTGGTGATGTTGTGACTTCTAGAAATCCCACAACCACTTTGTTGAAAACTTGTTAGCTATAAGGATGACTATCATATCCTATTTTTTCTTTTAACATTTTTCTCATCAATTGGGAAGCTTATTTACGGACAACATTGCTTTCAAAAACTTGGAGTAATTATGATCTTATCCCTATCACATTGTTCTTCAAATTCATTATGAATGAATGTAACCCTTTGGATGAAATTCGTAGACACCATGTGCTCATTATTTGTATTATGCTCCCATGCCAATAACTTCGCTTCTATAATGTGTTAAACTGCCATAAATGGTACATTTCATTGTTTCAAAAAGTGTGTTATTAGGATACTCCTACATAAATTATCTTCTATCCTTTGCAGAATCTTTCCCCCCTAATTACATAATATTGTAGTAAAAGCATTTTGATCTATCAAATGCCTTTTCGGTGGGAACCTCCATTGGTTCAACAAGAACCACGTAGCCAACCACATGTGCATATCGATTATACCTAATCAATATTTTCAAGTTATGAACATATAGGTGGTGTTGCTTTCTAATTTTGTTATATATATATGCAATGCCTTACCATGAAAGTCGCATCCTTGTGTTTGCTTTTTCCTTGAAGCTTACTAGTACTAATCCTAATTCTATGTCTAACTGAAAAGCTACAAATCTCTAAAGTGGTGATGTTTTGACCTATAGAAATCCCACAACCACTTTGTTGAAAAATTGCTAGCTATAAGAATGACTATCATATTCTATTTTTTCTTTTAACATTTTTCTTATCAATTGGGAAGCCTATTTACAGACAACATTGCTTTCAAAAACTTGGAGTAATTATTATCTTATCCCTATCACATTGTTCTTAAAATTCATTACGAATGAATCTAACCCTTTGGATGAAATTCATAAACATCATGTGCTCATTATTTGTATTATGCTCCCATGTCAATAACTTCGCTTCTATAATGTGTTAAACCTCCATAAATGATACATTTGATTGTTTCAAAAAGTGTGTTATTAGGATACTCCTACATAAATTATTTTCTATCCTTTGCATAATCTTTCCCCCCTAATTACATAATATTGTAGTAAAAGCATTTTGATCTATCAAATGTCTTTTCGGTGGGAACCTCCATTGGTTCAACAAGAACCACGTATTCAACCACATGTGCATATCGATTATACCTAATCCATATTTTCAAGTTATGAACATATAGGTGGTGTGGCTTTCTAATTTCGTATTTAGATTTCTCTTTTGTGGGTTTATAAAGTTTTCTGACATTCAATTGTAATGTATGGCCTCCATCAACCAGTTTTTTTTTCTTCAATTAATTTTGAATGGAATTATGTTTTATTTTAACAGTACCATCCTCTAAATCAACATCCAATTTTATAATTTCCCTGTTGCCTTTAGAACTTTCACTATGATCTTTAGCGACAGCCATGGATTTTTTAGAATGACCAACAACATTTTATTTTTTCCTCTTATAATTAAAGTCTTTTCTTCTAAATAAAAAAATTTCTCATAATAATAGTAATATCCTATGGTAGACTTCTTTTCTAGCTCTTCTTCTTTTCACAAGAATGGTAACCTCATTATTAGCAATAACAACATCCTCTCATCTTTGGTTTCGACTTGTTGAAAAATCAAATTTCTATCCTTATTAGATTAATCACTTTTATTCATTCTTTACTGATTGTGTGTATCGACTCTTGTAGTTTCAAGCTATATTATTCTTTGTTTCTTTCTCCTTTATTTTTATACTTTATCAACATGAAAAATTTTTATCACTTCCATGATGTCTCTCTTTATATTTTAAATTCCCTCCAATATATTTGAGTGGCGTAATAAATTCTCGTCAAAATAAAATATATCATTTTAGTGATAAATAAGTTTTAAAAACATACAATGCAGTGGGTGCAAGTTAATGATGGTTTTTCACGATGCATTAGTGACAATACAAACCTAGAAAAGCAACATGTTAACTTGGAGGTATAATTAGAGGTACTTACAAAATGAATTTGAAGATGGTGTAAAAAGATGAAATGTAGGAAAATGAGTTGGTTTGGCTAATACATAATTTTTAATTATAGAGATTGTATCTATTATGAATTTTTAGCTTTCCTAACATTTATATGTTATTTTTCATGCAAAATATAGTGCATATGTTTCCATTAGTGCATCCTTTGAGTATTTAAATGATGGAATCTTCCTACAAAAACTTGTGAAGTTGTATAGAACAAATTGTTTTTGTGCACAATTATTTTCCAAAATTTATAATCATAATTTTTTTATTTTTTATTTTTTTTTATTTTTTTTATGAAAGCCTTTATCTCCTTGAAATTACAAGGTATTTCATTAGTGCAAACTAAAAGAGTCTTTTTTTCCAAAGAAACAATTAGTAACTTTCTATTAATAAAAATGAAAAGTTACATTTTGTAGATGCATAAAGCATTCATGAATTGTTCCAAGGGACCTGTGTGTACACACACGTAGTTGGAAAGCTACCAAAAAAATAGAATAAAAAATAAATTTACAGATTGCTAGATAAACTGGACTTTTCCTTTTTTCTTTTTTTCTTTTGGACTCTTTGCTAGACCCTAAGAGATGGAGTAATGGAGTAATTGAGACAATTGCCAGTTCATTATTTCTAGAGATGTTTGGAGCTTCTCTATCTAATTCAGAACTTTCAAATGCGTGAGATCGCTTAACTCCACCTGTGCCTTAATTGTTGTTTTTTTCCCTCTAACGGGTTTTCGATGTTCGAAGCAACTATTGAGTTATTTGGATTCTCTGCGTGTTTGTTTTTCTCTTCCATCTTTTCTTCTCCCTCCTCTTGGGAGTCTTGTTTTTTTCTGTCTCTGATTGTTGCTAGGTTTCATCCATTTATTCATCCTCATCATCTAATGGTGGGGGTTCTGGAAATCGCTATCCATTTTGTTTTTTCGGTCTCTTCTTTTTTTTTCCTTTGCTTGTTTGCATGTATTTTTCAAGTGCCATGTTTGGTGGCAAACCCGACATCTAAAGGCAGTGTTTTTAAAATCTAAACATTGTGTCCACTTAAAATCTTTGCGTGCCAAATGAATACATTCCAGAAGGCCTTTGCTTAAGTCCATCTCCACACGAATTCGAGCAAAAGTGAAAATCCCTTTCTCCATTCTTTCTCGATCCAGCTTTAGGAATCTTCCCAGAGAGTTTCTGATGCCTTCTAGGACCAGATGGTGCCAAAAAGGCAGTGGGAGATTATGTAGCCTTACCCAAACCGACATTTTTGAAACCACCAATGAGTTTGCATCAAAACCAGGGAACAATGGGGTTACGAAGAGACCCGCCCTTCCCCAGAACCATGGTCTGCCATTTATGACATGATTGTAATCTTTTTAGGTATCAAAATGAACCACAAAAAAACTTTTGCACACAAATAAATATCATAGTCTCTAGTGTATATCCACTCACTTAGATCTTTAGATTTGGGCCAGAAGCAATTAAATTGACAAATAATAGCTTTTTCTTATAAATTATCGAAGAGACCACTTACTTCTAGTATTTCTATGGATAGATATGAATCTTTTTCCATCTTTTCTACTATGTACGAACATGGAATTTTCAGATTTGGGATTTGTTTGTCCTAGGTGCCATCTTTTCCTCTTAACACATCTTTGAAAGAAGCTTGAGCCTTGGTTGGCGGTGCTGTTGTCCTCAACGCTTGAGTAGTTCTGGATACTTCTGTATAAAATTCTCATCCTCCCATGTGGAATCTTCAGCGGATAAGTTCTTCCACTTGATAAGATACTCTGAAATTGATC
>APFE031145332.1:0-19036 GCA_000404065.3 Pinus taeda
CTCCTCTTCCCCCCCCTCCCCCCTCCCCTCTGCCTCCACTTGATCCACTGACTCCAGCTCCTCCACCACCAACTTGACAACCACCTCATCCTCTTCCTCCACCTCCTCTACCTACACCTAAACCTCCACCTCCACCTCCTCTGCCTCATCCTCCACATCTACCTCCACATCCACCACCGGCTCCACCACTTCCACCTTCACCTCCTCCACCAGCACCTCCTCTTCCTCCTCCACTTCCTCCTCCTACTCCACCTCCACCTCCACCTCCACTTACTCCTCCTTGCCCTTCACCTCCTCCTCCTCCTCCTCCTCCTCCTCCACCGCCTTCACATCAACATCCTCCACCTCCACCTATATCTCCACCACCTCATACTATACCTCAATCTCCACCACCTCAACCTCCACTCCCACATCCACCTCCTCCTCCTCCTCCTCCACCTCCACCAGCTCCACAACCTCCTCCTCCACCTCTACTTCCTCCTCCCGCATTTCCACATCCAACTCCTCCTCCAACACCTCCACCTCTAGCTCAACCTCCTCCACCAGTTTTGTCTCCTCCTCCACCACCACCTCCTCCTCCTCATCTGCCTTGTCCACCTCCACCTCCTCTACTTCCACCTCAACCTCCACCTTCAACTCCTTGACCTCTTCTTCAACCTACACCTCCACCTCCACCCCCTCCGCATCATCCTCCCCCTTCTCCTCAACCACCTCCACCTACACCTCCACCTCCACCTCTACACCATCCACCCCCTCATCCTCTAGCACCAACTTCACCTCCTCCTCCTCCACCACGTCCACCTTCACCTTCACCTCTTCCTTCACCTCATCCTAACCTCCTTCCTATCCTCCACCTCATCCTCCTAGTCCTTCACCTACCCCTCCTCCACTTCCACCCTCTCTTCCTCGACCTCGTCCACCTTCACTTCCACCTCAACCTCCACCTCAAAGACCACCACCACATACTCCTCCTCCTACTCCTCCTCCTCAACCACCTCCTCATCCAACTCCACCTCCTCCATAACCTCCACCAACATCTCCTCCACCACCTCCACATCCACCGCCTCCTCCTCCTCCACATCGTCTCCCTCAAACTCCACCTCCACCACCACCTCCACGAGATCCCCCAGAACCTTCTCCACCTCCACCCCATCCTTCTCCTCCTCCACATCCACAACCTCCTCCTCTGCCTCTACTTCCCCCTCCCCCATTTCCACTTGCACCTCCTCCTCCAACACCTCCACCTACAGCTCAACCTCCTCCACCACCTCTGTCTCCTCCTCCACCTCGTCCACCTCCACCTCCTCTACTTCGACCTCAACCTCCACCTTCAACTCCTCGACCTCTTCTTCTACCTACACCTCCACCTCCACCGCCTCCTCGTCCCCCTCCCCCTTCTCCTCCACCACCTCCACCTACACCTCCACCTCCACCACCTCCACCTCTATACCATCCACCCCCTCCTCCTCCAGCACCAGCTTCCCCTACTCCTCCTCCACCACCTCCACCTTCACCTCTTCCTTCACCACATCCTCCACCTCCTTCCTATCCTCCAACTCATCCTCCTAGTCTTCACCTACCCCTCTTTGTCCATTTCCACCTTCTCTTCCTTGACCTCGTCCACCTTCACTTCCACCTCCATCTCCACCTCAAAGGCCACCACCACATACTGCTCCTCCTCCTCCTCCTCAACCATCTCCTCCTCCAACTCCACTTCCTCCATAACCTCCTCCTCCATCTCCACCAACATCTTTTCCACCACCTCCACATCCACCGCCTCCTCCTCCTCATCCTCCACCTCATCCTCCTCCTCCACATCATCTTCCTCAAAGTCTACCTCCACCACCACCTCCATGAGCTCCCCCACAACCTCCTCCATCTCCACCCCATCCTCCTCCTCCTCCACTCGCACCCCCTACTCTAGGAGCTCCCCCACCACCTCCTCCACCTACACCCCATCCTCCTCCTCCTCCACCTCTGCCACCTCCTCCTCCACCTCCTCCACCTCCTCCTCCTACTCTACCTTAGCCACCACCACCACTTCCTCCACCTTCACCTCGTGCTCTGCCACCTCCTCCTACTCCACCACCACCACTTCCACCTCCTCCGCCTATGCTGCACCTCTGCCTCCTCGCCACAAAACCTGAAAAAAAACAAAATTGCATATCATTTCATTCTCTTTATTTATAATATTGCATATCATTTAATTATGTTTATATAAAATAATTATTGATTCATTCTTTAGAGTGATAATTCAGATATCAATATATACATGGTAATATAACAAATAACATGTATACAAATTTGAAATATAAATTAATAATTATGAGAGCAACAAATTAATTAAAAGAAAATTTAAAATTTATATAAAAGGTATTAAAAGTTGTTGACAAAAATCAGATAAACAAAAAAACAGAATTACTATACACATAAACTTTTGCAACATACAAACACAACACAACAAAACTTCATAAAAGCTCCACTGGTCATAAGCGTTATTATTGTCGTGTTCCATCGTACTTCATGGAGATTATTGTTATGTTATGGGTTCTATTTTCCTCACGGAAGCCCCTGTGGCTTGAGCTAACAGTTTTAAGTTTACAATATATGCAGCGTTTCTCTGTGGATAGTACATATATAATATAATTTTTTGTTTTTTCAAGAACTTGTGCTATTGCATTTATATACTTAATAATTTGATTTTCCCTAAACTAATCATTTACTTTCTTGATAATCACTTCATTACCTCGAAATAAGAAATTAACAACATCATGAAATTTTTTTTTTTCCAAGGAAAAATTACCACGCTTTATTATTAGTGGAATAAAAAAGCTACAAAGTAGAATGTGGTATACATTTCACTGAGTTTCACAAAACCCAAAAGTGAAAACCGCTTCAGTGTCATCCCATTTGACAAGTCATTTTGACTAAAAACTGATTGGGCTCTTCGGGAAACCGGCCAGCATCAAACCTATCGCACGGATATGAGTTATTTGAACACCAGGGGCTTCCACTATTACAGGGATAACAGCCTACAGCCAAGATCGATTTAGATCAGAAATAACAGGGATAGGAAAAACAATCGCTCCTGCCTCAGGAGCAAAACAGTTCATTTCAGAACGGTGAATAGGAAGAGAGATAAACGAAACTAAGCAAATGGTGGAGCATCCGACTCATGGATCAGATCCTGAGCTTGTTCTGTTATCTGCCACGATCCCAATACCTGCTGTAATCCTGCTTTCGAAAGGCGATCGGCTTCTTCATTTTTATCCCGGTAGATATGTGCAATGGAGAAGATATTAAAATGGGCCTTTAAACTCTGGACTTCTTCCAGCAGAGGCAACAGCATATAGTTTCTGCATATAAATTTTCCATTAACCCAATTGACCACATTTGCCGAATCTCCAAAAATCTGTACAGTGAGGGTGTTTCTATGTATGAGCCAGCAGAGGAGCAATTTTAAAGCTGATAATTCAGCAAAATTGTTTGAACCCGATCCAAGGCCTACAGATGCTTTTAAGGAATGCAGGGGATTTAGGTGAATAATAATTCCAGCTCCAGTGACATTGTTTTGCGCTGCTCCATCAAAAAAGGCATAGGGGATGCCCTCTCTGATAACGGGATCCGCCCGCTGAGTTGAAGAGGAAGAGCTCTCAGGATCGGGAAGACAAGAGAAAATGGCTGATGCTTGTACAGCAATGACATTTACAGGGGTGGTCTTCCCTTTAAAAATACAGCCATTTCGGGATATCCAAATACCCCAGCTAATAATCGGCGGGAGATTTCCCATATTTTTCTCAGGATAGTGAGCCCACCAGTATTCCCATGCATTCGATAAATTTTCCCCTTCCCATTTCCCTGTACATTTCAGCAGCTTGAAACTTTCCTCCCAAACTGACTTGGTGAAATGACAACTCACGAAGAGGTGTGAGATCGATTCGGAGGCATCATTGCACAACGGACATCTACTCGGCCCCAGTTGAAAACGCGCTTGAAGGATATCCCAGGTGGGGATTTTGTTTTTTAGAGTGCACCAGAAAAATATTCTGGCTTTTTTGGGGCATTTTAATTTGAACAGTGGCTTTGCCCACCAGACCGGATCCTCCCACCCCTTTCTGCTCATCAAAAAGTCATAGCCAGCCTTTGGGGAGTATCGACCTGTTTCTGCATGAGCCCAAACGAGAGAGTCTGGGGCTTCCTTTAGTCTAACGTTTGATCGATTTAATTCTTGAATAAAGATGTTCCATTCATCTCGCCAAAGGACCTCCAAATCCAAATGCTCAGCTGACTTCCAGCCCTGCGCCCAGATGGAAGACAAGCCCGGATTTTCAATCTGATGGAGCATCGTAATTCCTTTTGAGTCAAGGTGTTCAAGCAGCTCAGGAGATAAAGCAAAATGCTCATTGCAGCCTACCCAAGGGTCTTTTCCAATCCGCACGCATTCACCATTACCCACTTTCCATGCTAATCCTCGTTCAATGATTTTAAAGGCATCCAAAGTTGCCTTCCATATGACCGAGCAGTTCCTCCCTTTTTTGTTTGGGCTTCTGATCCAATTTTCGATGGGAGTTGGATCAATATACTTCCTTTTGACAACCCTGGTCTAGAGATTTTCTGCCTCTACAATTCGCCAGCCAGACTTTGCCGCCAAGGATTGGCAAAAATCCGCCAGCTGTTTTACACCCCAGCCTCCCCACTCCTTCGGTCTGGCAATTTTATCCCAAGCAACCCATGGGAGCACTGAACTTTCCTTTGAACCTGACCACAAAAATCTGCTACAGATCTGCTTAATTTTATGAATAATCCCTCTGGGAATCCAAGTCAATGCTGCCCAGAAAACAGGAATGGCTTGAAGAATTGAATTGACCAAAGTCAGTCTGCCGACTCTAGAGAGCCACTTGAAACTCCAGTGTGATATCCTCTGTTCTATTTTTGCCACAAGCCAGTGCCAATCTTGTTTACGGTAAGAGGACGGTTTTAACCAAAACCCCAGGTATTTAAAAGGCATATCCATCTGTGTGGTTTCAAAAGGCAATATGGATGTGATTGCCAAAGCCTCATGCCTGGTGAAGCCCTCCAAAATGAAATGAGATTTCCTGGGGTTTATTTGAAGACCTGTAGCTTTCAGAAACAGGTCGATGATATCTTTAAGAACTTTGACTTCAGGTAAATTTCCATTTAAAAATAACAAAATATCGTCAACGAAAAGAAGGTGTGAGATGAACAAGTTTACCGCAACCTCCAAACCTGTGAGCATGCCTGACTGTTTTGCTTTTAAAATCAATCTGCTAAGCCCCTCTGCTGCCAGGAGGAAGAGAAGGGGAGAAAGTGGACAGCCCTGTCTCAAGCCTCGCTGGCTTTTGAAAAATTGAGAGGCCGCCCCATTAATCAGCACAGCAAAATTTATATTTGTAATGCACCCCATAATCCAGTTTATAAACTCCACTTTAAAACCCAGATGAGTCAACAATAATCTTAGATAAGACCAGTCGATCCTATCGTAGGCCTTGGAAAGATCGATCTTTAAGACAGCCCCTTTCTTCTTTGCTTGCCTGATGCTGTGGATGGTTTCCTGTGCTACACCAATTGCTTCGTGGATTTGTCGACCGTCCAGGAACCCAAACTGCTCATTTGAAATACACTCAGAAAGGATGGGTTTCAGGCGCACTGCAATAACCTTCGCAATAATCTTATAGATTGTATTACATAATGAGATTGGCCTGAAATCATCAAAGGAAACCGGATTCTCAGTTTTTGGGATAAGTGCTATGAAAGTAGTGTTGAACGGGCTGTATACTTCACCTTTCTTTCTAGACTCCTCCACTACTTCAGTGAGCTCATCACCGATAAGATCAAAGAAATGGGAGAAGAGTTCAATAGTCCAGCCATCCGGGCCCGGACTTTTATCTCTTGGCATTGCCTTAATAATGCGCTCCACTTCCTCCTTTTCCACTGCCCTAAAGAGTAAATCAGCATCCTCTTCTTCCACAAATCTAGGAAACGCTTGAGCCGTTCTGATAATTTCGGCCAATGAGATCCCCCCTGGAGCCGTAAAGAGGGCTTGAAAATGATTCTTCCCCAATGAGGAGATCGCTTCAAAAGATGACACTTCCCTCCCTTCGGGGTCTCTCATCTTCCAGATGGTGTTTGCACTTTTCCGGCCTTTAGCGTAGTTGTGAAAAAATTTTGTGTTTTCGTCCCCAGCTTTCAGCCAGATGGCCCTACTCTTCAATCTCCACTCCTCTTCTTTATCCAGCAGAATCTTTGCTTTGCTCCTCTCTAACGACAGAACTTTCTCTTTCAATTCCTGAGATACATAGGCGTCCAAGTCAGGATCTTCAAGAATGCCGAGAGCCTCCTCGATTTTTACCAAATCCTCAGATTGTTTCCTTCTTCTCTCAGCAGCCCAAGCAATGGTTGCTCTCTTAAGCCTTTTCAGGTTCTCCATAAAATGACCTCCTTTGCTAACCTGAGAGTTTGAATCCAAATGACTCCAGGTGTTTTTGAAAAGCTGTTGATAAGACTCCTCCTGAAGCCAAGATGCGTTAAATTTGAAGGGCGAAGCCGGCTTTGCAGGAGGCTTTGAGAATTCAAGAAAGATTGGGAAATGATCCGAGTTTCCCCCATCCCCCACCCATTGTCTGAGCAAAGGGATATAGGCCGCCATTTTTTCATTTATGAGGTAGCGATCCAGCCTCTTTGCAACTCTACCTTCTCCTGTTCTTCTATTCTGCCAGGTCGTCTTTGCCTTAATAATGTTGACATCAATCAGCTTTGCATTCTGAAGAGCCTTTGAAAAGAAATCAGTTAAAGAATCTTCCCTCGCTGAAGGTCCCCAAGCTTCCGCTAACCCCAGTGAGAAGTTTAAATCGCCCCCAATAATCAAGTTCTTATTCAGCAAAAATTCTTTAGACAAGAAATTGTTCCAAAACTGGACTCTGCCTTGGCAAGGACCGTAAACATTTATGAACAACAGAGGCTGTTCAAAATCCGCCGAAAGAACCTCCATACCCAAAACATGATATAAACCCCAGCTGTTTTGAATCTTGAATCTTCCGTCCTTAAACCCTATGGCTAGGCCTCCAGAGTGTCCAGTAGCATCTAAAGCAGAAAAAGACCAACCCGGCAGAAAGGATCTCAACGAACATTCGATTTCGGATCCCTTACCCAAGGTTTCCTGTAGAAAAACAACATCCGGGTGATGGCGAGTAATGAGATCCTTTAGAGCTAGTTTTTTGGGTTTACTAGCTAAACCCCTGCAATTCCAGGATATACAGATCATTTGATAACCATCTCAGGGGCTTTCGCTGCTCTAAGCGCCCCGGTGATCGACATTTGTTTCCCGTCAGCCACATCATACTTTGCCTTAACTTGTGCCTTTGATAAAAAAGATTTCCTTCCTCTGCCTTTCTTAGAGGTGCCCCTGGAAGGTTCAGAGCTAAGTCCACCAACTGATTCTTGCATATCGATTTTCTGTGCAGGAGTCTTATGGAGGGACCTTAAATTATAGTGACGAGTGACAGCAGAAACGCCCGTTCCGAGATCATATTTGGAAGGCACCTCACTGAACAGATTTGAGGATGGGAAGGCCTCTGGAACAGACTCTAATATTTGTGTATGGTCCTCTAAAATCGGCGCCATAATAGTATTTCCCTCTCTTTCATCATTACACGAAACAGTAATTTTATTGAGCATACAAGAAGGGGACTGCATACTGAGGCCGGGCTTCTCCAAAACGCCAGCCGAATCTACCTCTGTGGGAACCTGACTTGGCTGGGCGTCTGTTCGATGATCAGAGCTCCCCACTTTCCGCTGTGTTCCTTCGGCCGATCGGGGGCTGGTATCTTCATTCCGCTGATCCTTCTTTGAGCCTTCTTCCTTCCTCTGAGATTTGGAGAGGTCCGTCATGACCTCCCACTCCTCCACCTTCAGCTGAGCCCCCCTTCTTCTTTTCCCCAAAGGGCAGTCCCTCGCTAAATGCCCGTATTCGTGGCAACAGTGACATCTAAAGGGAAATAGTTCATAGTCTAACAGCTGCTCATAATCATATTCCTTGTATTGCAACGGGAATGATTCCGCGAGCCCTTCAGACGGATTAAGCCTTACTAGGATCCTTGCAACCACTTTTTCATAGGTATGCAGATAAGATCTATCCACATCCAGATAAGTGCCCAAGTGGTTTCCTATTGCTTGGAAGACTGAATCCACCCAGAGGTATGGCGGGAGGTTTGGTGCCCTAACCCACACAGGAGTTTCTGCGACTTTCTCCTTCCCAGCATCGAACAGGGGATTCCACCGTTTGAAAAAAACAGGCCTGTTTCCGAATGCCCAAGTCCTCTCTTCCACCCATTCCATTGCCTCCTTAGAATCGAACTTCACTAAAAACCATCCTTTTGCCAATGTGTCAGTTCTGAAAGAGTTAGCTGGGGTCTCCAACCACTGACTCTCAGCCCACTGCCTTAAAAATTTCCCAGAAACGTATCGCCCTCTTGCTCTGCCCACAAGAGAGCATTCTGCTACGTCCAATGCGTCTTCAACCTGAACATCCACGCCAAGAACCAGTTTTTTGACCCGCTTCCTTTTCCACACCTTCGCCCTTTTTCTTTTATCCACTACTTCCTTTGTAGCCTGCTCCGGAATCGTGCCCGCTGGGGGAGGTGTCAGTCCGCCATCCTCCTGCACTTGAGACTTCCCATCATTTTTAGTGGGTTGGGATTCAATGGCCGGAAAGATTTCAACCGAAGCCTCCACCGGACTACCCGCCTCTCCTAAAACTGAAAGGCCTTCATTCACTGGGTTCTCGCCCCGCAAAGGAATTCTTGCATGCTCCTGACTCTCTGCCAAAAACCCCTTGAACGGTTCCTGACGCCACTGAACACCTCCCGGGAAAATCGCATCAGACAAACTGTTTGAATACCCAATGATTTCACTAATATTCTTCTCCGTGATTTCCTTACCCCAGACAGCGAGGATATCTTCGGGGGCCGGGTCTAGGTCAACCGAGTCTGTTGGGGTTATCATGGTTATAAGCACCCCGTAAGAAAACTGGAACCAAACAAACTCAGACTGCCCAGAAACTCCATTTGTCGTTGTCGAAAGGCCGTTTCCATACCCGGTCCCAGCAATCTCTGGCGACCTTAACCTGTCTTGGCCGTCCGCGATTGGTGCTGCCCACTGAACCTACACCTGAAGACCGCTGACTTCTCTGCGCTACCTATCTGAAACCAGTTAGCTTTGGATTGGTTAAATGGGCCTCCTTTCGAAACTGGGCAACTACAACAGACCGCAAATGAGAAGGGGTGATAACTTCGTGGATGTTGTAGGTTTCCATGATCTATGGGATGGAACGGCATGCTTCCCTCAAGAAATGAAAGACCCGCTTTCTTGCCTCTTCCAGTGACTGCGAGTTCGCACCTGTTCCCACCTGTCTCAACAGGGACGCCATGGCCGACTCCAAGTTGATTTTCACCACATCATGAAATTTTAAAACACAAAAAAATCGAATACTTGCTAGGGCCGGAGACTACGAAAACCTGTATGGATTCATGAACCGATTTGATAGCTTCCATGGGATCTTCCTATACCGTAGACTTCATACAAATCTTCAATAATTGCTTCGGAGAAATGGAGTAATGTAGGAATGAAAACTCTTTATTAGAAAATCGATGCACACGATAACGTCCTCCGCAGATATGTTGTCTCTCGCATATTTATTCCTCTTGCAAGTGGTTGTCATGGATCACCATCTGTCGGACATAGTATTGCGCAAGTATAACCACTCTCCGTCTTTGTAGAAACCACAAATTCAATGTCCGGAAGTGAATAGGCTCCCAAGATAAACAACAACATTGTGGATCGAACGCACGACCTCATATATTCAGTGTGACCTTCTGCAACAAAGATACATAGAAGCCGTGGATCGAACATACATATTCAGTCTGACCTTCTGCAACAAAGATACATAGAAGCCATGGATCAAACATACATATTCAGTCTGACCTTCTGCAACAATGATACATAGAAGCCGTGGTGGATCGAACACACAACCTTGATATATTAAGTCTTACGCTCTCCTAACAAAAACACAGAGGCAACAACATTGTGGATCGAACACACGACCTTTTGGATACAGATGCAACAACATTGTGGATCGAACACATGACCTTCATATATTCTGTCTGACTTGTTTTCTTTAATTGGCACACATTAAAACAATTGGGAGAGATTGCTATTTTGAAATCCTGCATGAACAATGAAGAAACGAGTATGAATTTCGGATTAACTAAACGCTATGGTCGAAGAGATTGCATTGTGTAATCCGCTTTGAACAATGAGGAAATGGCTACCAGCTCTTAACTAAATGTTAAGGTTGAACTAAATAAATATTAATTAAAACAACTCAAAAAAAGCAAAACGGAAAAAAGCAAACCGTTACCTAAAACTAGAAAGCAGAATATTAAATCCAATCTTGAAAATCACAAAAAAAACCAAGGCCACCCACTCTTAACTAAATGTTAAGGTTGAATTAAATAGATATTAATTACAACAACTCAAAAAAAGCAAAACGGAAAAAAGCAAACCGTTACCTAAAACTAGAAAGCGGAATATTAAATCCAATCTTGAAAATCACAAAAACAAAACCAAAAATGTTGCTATGACGAAATCCGGTTGCAAGAAACGGCTCAAATTCCTTCATTAACTCTTATCTAAATGGTAGAGTTGTATTAAACCAATATTAGTTACAACAGCCTAGAAAAGCATAAACTTATCTAAATTCATAATGCTTAATATTAATAACATTCTTGAAAGTTACACGAACAAAAACAATAATCAACTTTGAATTAAAAAAAACAAGCAAACAAAAATAATTAACTTTTAACTTTGAATTAGAAAAAAAAACCAAAAAAATAACTTTTAAATTTTAAGAAATGTAAAGTAAAAGATTAAACGTTAAATTAAAGAAAAAAAAACTTAATTTCTTGTGAGGTAAAATATTGGAAATTTCAAAGTTAGCAAGACTGAATTGTTGATGGCAAAATTAAAGTTAAAATTTAAAATAACATTGATTTGATGTTAAAGTAAAAAATTGAAATTCAAAGTAAAACATAAAATATAGAACCCATTTCTATCTAAATTGTAGTTTGAAATTGATATATAGTAACCTTGTTATAATAAATAATTTAGAACATACCTTGAATGTGGAAGAACAATAAATTCAATCAACTCTACTTGACATATAACCCTATAAGCTTGTTGGGCATACAAACCTTTCTTCTCAATAACATTATGTACTTTTTGAATATGGATTGTAGACTTCAGTAAGAGTATTTAAATTTCTCTTTTTGACATCTTTATATTTTGGTGTATGTTGTGAATGGAGATACTTTGTTCTCTATCTTTAAGTTGAACATGACAACCAAAGTTATCAGTTTAAAGGGTTTAGTTGATACCAATTAGTTAAACTTCGAATAGAATATGTAATGGAACAGCAATTTACATGAGAATTAGTATGCTTTCGTGTGCAATTTTGAAAGATAAAACAAAGGTGACTACTCGAGTATAACTAAAATGGCATCAGAAGCTTACAAAATCCAAAAAAAAATTGAAGGGAACATAAATTATCTTTCTACTTCAAATTATATTCTTGTTTAAAAAATTACAATGTTTAAGATGGACCAACTAATCTGCAAAATTTGTTGTTCTCAAGCATTACTATGGGTTGTAAATCACTTATTTTTCTGTATAAGCTAGAAATGGTTACTTATCTTCAATTTATTCCTAGGCATGTCTATATTGAAACAATTCTTCCAATTATCGTTATCTTGCATAACCAAATCCTAATTCAAATTATCAGAGAAAGTCTATTATTACATGGTCTATTAACAAAATATAAAATGTTGTGTATGATATTTTTATGCATGATATTCTCTATACATATAGACTTAGATGTCTGCAATCATACCCTTATTTTCCAGAATCTAGTCTCTTAGACCTAATCGTATTCCAACAACCCCACCAAATCAAATTAAACAAACTGCGCACATCATATCTAGCATAAAACCCTAATCTATCCAGCCCTCTTGGGTGTGATGCTTTGGAGAGAGTCCTCTGTGGCTTGGTAGGTCTATCTACCAAGTCAAAATATTGGTGTATGGTTACCTCAACTAGACTCTTCCTCAGCCTTAGAGATTGAGACGAGTGATAACGCCCCCCAAGGAACCTAGTAGAGACATTGGGCCTAGGTATTTTAAGAATATTTATTTATACATTTTTATTCCTAATCCTTGGTTTTTCCTTGTTCTTCTCTTGTAGAAGTTTTAGGCCTCAAGATGGCTCTTCCACTAGAAGATCTTGGCAAGGACAGGGGTTGTGTTTGGGTTTTTCCACTCTTGTTGAACCATTCGAGTCTTACATAAGCCTCTCATTTTTTGTTGTTGTTTTCCATGCCTAAACAAAGTGCTAATGTCTAGCGAGGAGCATAATACTACAAAGGGATAGGTTATTCTGGAGCTCAAATTCGACTTGAGAATGCAACCAATCATTAGAGGGGTAGAAACACTTAACCAATTCAAGGAGAGATCACTTAGGTGGAAATGGAACTTTCCGATGAGAGATATAATCCTAGAAAACCGAGGTGTTTGATGATATGGAAGGTTCGATTGTTGATGTTGGTCATACAAGTGGTGTGCTTGAAAAAACTTAATGGAAAATGGGGCCTCCTCCTGGTTGTGGGTACACTCTTAGGAGTAAAAATCCAATCCCAGTAAAAGTTATTGATCCCCGGAAATATGCATACATGCCTATTTGCCTATGTATCTTTAGTTTCCATTTATGTTTCATTGTCTTAGCTCTGTTTCCTATGGTCATATAGATAAATCTCATATTTTGAAACTTTTAAGGTTACTTGTTTGGCTGGGTTTCCAAACAAAAAATTATTACATTTCCCAAAAATGAAGAAAAAAAATTCAGGAGGTATAGGAGAGAATGCTCGAGGTATTGGAATGTAAAGAAAATAAACAAGCCTCCTGTATTAGATATGACAGTCATTAATCGTGTGAAATCTTAGAAAATGGAAAGAAGACTATTGAATACTTAAATGTTGGTTGTTCTCTTCAAATTAATCTCAATACCATGATATAAGGGCCAGTGAAATAAAGAGTTCATTTAAAATCAAATGAGAAGGGAGAAATGGGTACCATAAATCCCTGTCCTTGAAAATTGGGGTAAATGGAAATTAGTAACTTCTCCATTGAAATAAAGCTATGCTAATCTCCATACCTATTTTTCTTATAAGATAATCGTGGGGCTACTATTAATAATGGAATATGAGTAGAAAACCATTTTCCATTCAAAATTTGAAACCCTTTAATTTACACCAAGGGCTAAATTTCACCGGTCAAATTTTCCACTAGGATTATTTTTTGTTGAAATATGCATAAAAAAGATATTATTATAAATAATCACAATATAGCTTGTAATAAAGTTATAATTTTGTTAATTTTTTTTTTAATCTAGGAAATGTCATAGCTACTAAGTGTTACACATTTTGATGATTATCATGGATTGAATTTATTTGCATTTACATACATTTAATTTATATGGCTTCCATAGTTTGTTAATTTAATGTTAATATTTTATTTTAACTTAAATTAAAAATAAATTCCAAATTAGATATGCCTAAGATTGTGCTAATTGGAAGAATATAACTTTCACAGTTATAATTTAGTTAATTTCTATGTTTTAATTAATCTATGAAATGTGATAGGAATATTGGGGTAACCATTTTGATGGTTATCATGGATGGAATATGTTGGAATATTCATGGTAATATTGACATATCAACCAGAAGATTTTTGAACCAATGGAATATGTTTGAATAATCATGGTAATATTGACATGTCAATGATAAGATTTCTGAACCCACAGAATATGTTGGAATATTCATGGTAATATTGACATATGAATGATAATATTTATTTTCAAGTTAGATATACTCTATTAACTAAATTATCTCACATTAATTAATTTAAGAAGATGGCATATCAACACATCATATTGGGCATGTGGTATTTCTAATCCATGGTAATGTAAGAAGAACTATTTCCAATTAAAGGATTCCCATAATAATAGTGGGGGTGAATCAATAAAAATATTTTTATATATTATATAACTCCAATAATAATAATAATAATAATAATAATAATAATAATATATTTTAGTTAGTTTTTACGAATTTTTTAATGCAATATGTATAATGGGGTTAGTGCTTTGATTCTTATCATAGAGTAATGGTTGTAGCAGTTTTCAATCCATTGAATTATATGGTCACAATAGTTATAATAAAACCAATAAATATTTCTTTAGTCAATATATTCTATATACATTATATTCTAAGTCAAGATTTTAGGGTTTAGAGTTATGGTTTAGGAATTATTACACTTTAGTAAATGCTTTTAATAAACATTTAAATACAATTTACAAAACACTTTTTAAAATGTTATAAAATACTTAGGGTTTAGGGTTGACACTTTAGTGTTTAGGGTTAGGGGTTTATGCTTTAGAGTTTAGGGTTTAGGATTTATAGCACTTTAGTAAATGTTTTTATTAAACACTTAAATAAAAGTTACAAACTGTTTTTAAAATTGTTATAAAATGCTTAGGGTTTAAGGTTTAGAATTTAGCATTTAGGATTTAGGGTTTGGGGTTTAGGGTTTAGGGTTAAGTGTTTAGGGTTAATAAAACTTTATAAAATCCTTAGGGTTTAAGTTTTAGGATTTTTGGTTTAGGGTTTAGGGTTTAGGGTTTGGGGTTTATGGTTCATGGTTTCACATTTATAACACCTTAGTAATTGTTTTAATAAACACCTAAATAAAAGTTACAAAACACTTTTTAAAATGTTATAAAATGCTTAGAGTTTAGCGTTTATGATTTTGGGTTTAGGGTTTATAGTTTAGTGTTTGGGGTTTATGGTTAGGGGTTTAGGGTTTAGGGTTCAAGGTCTAGGGATGAGCCACCACACCCTAAACGGGTATCTGCTGCTACATAGTACACATAATGCGTTCATCCCATGGAGCCTCAAGGAGTTATGAAGAAAAATAAATAAAAGTGAAATTTTATGAAAAGGGTGGAAAAACAAAGGTCGGGGTATCTCATGTACCACGATTTTGTCCCTCCTACACTCACATACTGAGGTGTGGTCCTCCCTTATTATAGATAGTGATAAAATTCTTAGGTTTTATGGTTTAGGGATTATGGTTGGGGTTTAGGGTTTAAAATTTAGGGCTTATAACATTTTAGTAAATTCTTTTAATAAGCACTTAAATAAAAGTTACAAATAGTTTTTAAAATTTTATAAAATTCTTGGGCTTTAGTGTTTAGGGTTTAGGGTTTATAACAATTTAGTAAATGTTTTTAATATAAACTTAAATAAAAGTTACAAAAAACTCTTTAAAATGTTATAAGTTAATTAGGGTTTAGGTATCAAGGATTAGGGTGTAAATTTTATAACACTTTAGTAAATTCTTTTAATAAACACGTAAAAAAGTTAGAAAACACTTTTTAAAATGTGATGAAATGCTTAGGGTTTAGATTTTAGGGTACAAGGTATAGCGTTTAGGGTTTATTACACTTTAGTAAATTATTTTAATAAACACTTAAATGAAAGTTACAAAACACTTTTTGAAATGTTATGAAAGGCTTAAGGTTTAGCGTTTTAGGTTTAGGTTTTTCGGTTTAGGGTTTATAGTTTAGGGTTTAGTCTTTATGGTTTAGGGTTTATAACACCTTAATAAATTAATTTGATAAAAACTTAAGTAAAAGTTACAAAACTCTTTTTAGAATTCTATAAAATCCTTAGGGTTTAGGGTTTATAAGACTTTAGTAAATTCTTATAATAAACACTTAAATAAAAGTTAAAAAAACACTTTTTAAAATGTTATAAAATGCTTAAGGTTTAGGTTTTAATGTTCACGGTTTGGGGTTTACGATTTAAGATTTAGGGTTTAGGGTTTAAGGTTTAGGGTTTAAGGATTTAGGGTTTATGATTTAGGGTTTATGGTTTCGGGTTTATAGGTTAGGTTTTAGGGTTTATAATACTTTATTAAATTATTTTAATAATCACTTAAATAAAAGTTTCAAATACTTTTTAAAATGTTATAAAATAATTATGGTTTAGGGTTTAGGGTTTGGGATTTAGGGTTTAGGTTTTGGATTTAGGTTGTAACATTTGGGGTTTTTGTTTAGGTTTAGTGTTTTTTGTTTATGGTCTACATCATTTTATTAAACAATTTTAATAAACATTTGAATAAAGCTTAGAAAACAATTTTTAAAATGTTATAAAATGGTTAGGGTCTAGGGTTTACGGTTTAGGGTTTCGGATTTAGGGTTTAAATTTTGGGGTTTAGGGTTTATGTTTTTGTGTTTAGGGTTTAGGTTTTTGTTTTTATGGTTTAGGTTCTATAACACTTTCGTAAATTATTTTAATAAGCACTTAATAAAAGTTACCAAATTCTTCCTAAACGATTTGATTTTTCTCGAATACCAAATTTGGACCAACATCTCTTGCTTCTGTCTTGTGGTGTCTTGTCCGTTCTTGTTCTTCCATTTGTAGGTTATTCTCCTATATTTCATGCTAGTCACACCAATATAAGGTCCCTATTGTCACCTCTAGTTAGTTTCTTGCAAGTCTTTTATCATTCTATCGCCTGCATATGCTGTATAATCTCTACACACTTGTACATTACACAATGTTGGTTTCCACATCTATCCATGGTAATATCTTGATTCAAGTTCACTTTCACATTCAATCATATTCAAACCGGTCTTTGATGTCTAGGTTCACCCAAACTTGAACCAATGTGAAGCTATCCAATCTTGAAAGAGAAAGGAAGGGGACAATAAAGGAAAAAAATATGACACCAAATCTAGATTCCTTATATCCAATACCTAAATAACTCCTCCATCATGATCTTGGTGTATAAAACTTGGAATGAATATTGCAAACATTTAAGGGTGTACTCTAATAGATGTTTAGGCCCATTTCTCAAAATATTTCATTGTAACGTTTAGCCTAAATGGAGTAGGTGTTAAATGTATTTATGCATTCAAAATTGCATTTTAAACAAGAGGAAACCATAATCTCACCCAAAAGTTTATTATTGAATTTTAGTAAAATAGTCCACAATTCTTATTCTTTGGTAAATTTAAGTACCTATCTTTCGTGAGATGGGCGTAAATCCACTTGTCAATTATATTACGAGCACACTAATTACTCATATTTTGTAGGAAGTGACATCATGATAGGTGCCTCCACCATTTTTTATTTATCGAATTTTCCTTCATGTGTTATCTTAGGTTGTGCAAACAATCTACCAACACCTTATGTGTCCCTAAGACATTAAGAAAGGGAGGTGAATTGAAATTGTGCTATCAAATCCACGAATATTTGAATTATTATTTTTGAATTCCAATTTGGGAGTAGAGTGTAAGAAGATATATCAAATAATCATGAACACTCTCCAACAACTAGTATACGATGCAATATTTTAATAGTTATACAAATATGACTTGTTTTGGGTATTCAAAGGAAGTTAAAGAGTAACAATTCTTTTTCCTGAAATTTAGGAAGAATGACTTGTCATTCATGGAATTTCATACATCAAATGTTGCAATCAAACAATTTGTTTGTAATAGGGGTATTCTTGGAAGCTAGATTTACTTTTACAATAAAAACAATACCTTCACCAAGTCAAATTTACATTCTTTATGGAAATTGTTTGACAAATAGGAAACTAAAGATCTTCAGTTCCATAGATGATGAGCTGATCACAATTTTTCTCGAAAATGAGTGTCTAGAAATTCTTATATGTAGCATCAAGTTGAAGTGCTTGTTGTTCTCAATCCAATGACATTCGTTTTAGCTCAATCTCACACCATATGCTCAAGCTATCATGTGCTCATTGTTTGGCCCAAGAATTAAAATTCTAGTAGGTCCGTTGACTAGTTAGTTGACTAGGTTGATCATATAGTAAGTCAACAGAGTGACTATGTAAGGTATGAGCTAATGACAGCTTGCAATGTGTCATCCCCTAGTTTGTTTATTTTTGGGACATTTGATTGGTTTGTGCTAGTTTTATGTGGACCAATAACTAGGTGTCGTGTGGCCCAGTCATGGGCTACCACATGGAACCCTAGGGTCAATTAAAATTTTGGTATGGGTCTGAGTGAGGTCCGAGGGATTTGAACCCCCAACCTCCCACTCCATAATTGAGCACTTCACCAACATGCCACATGGTAGTTCTTAACATAGCATTGACCGAACTATTATAAAATGTTTAAGTTTAGAGCTTTACAAGGGAAGGGTTGGGCTACCAGCCCCGACCCCTGGTCATATTTGGTGCCATATGCCTATGACACAATGGTGGAGAAGGGAACGAGACTTTTAGATCGACCATGGTCATGACACTAATCAGATGACCTAGACATTCATCAGAAGGTGTGTAGGTGGAGGAGCGCACGGTAATAGCCCGAGGTCTTGGGTATATGCTCCACTAAGAGACCATTTTGAGTGCACTTGCAGAGGTGCTAAGGCATGGGGGCCAGAGCCACGTCCTATGGATCATGCACATGATCTCGACATCAACATTTAAGGGCCTAGTGGGAAGGGCAGGCGGTTAGCCTCACCTTGAGACTCGTGGCGCCCACATGACCACGTGCCCATGTTTTAAGGGCTAGTCTGATGGCGGTATGTGTTAAGACTTAGCCCACAACCCTATGAGGACTATGTGACCACATTTTTCAAACTTAAGGGTTATTTATTTTTTCATTTATTTTTTAATTTGAAATATTTTCTTTTAATTTTCATTAAAAAAATATTTTTTTTCTCTAAGTTATATCTATATTTTTATTTTTATTAACTCCTAATATTTTTTAAATTCCTTCATAATAATTCATATTTTTTGTTTTTTCATTGTTATTTTCTTTTTTAAAATTAAAATTATTTTTTCTCTCTAACATTCATTTTAAATATAATAATATT
>APFE031145334.1:0-10634 GCA_000404065.3 Pinus taeda
AATTCTCGAAGATTTGCAGGTAAAACAAGTACAATCAACTCCACTCATGATTGACAACACCTCTGCAATAAATTTGGCAAAGAACCCAAAGTTCCATGATCGTACAAAGCACATCAATACTAAATATCATCTGATCCGACATCATGTTTAGGCAAAAACAATCCATCTCCGTCATTGTTCCACAAATGAGCAAATTACAGACATCTTCACCAAAGCACTTGGAAGAGAAAATCTTGACAGATTCATAACGATGCTTGGACTCACCAACATCCCTTCAGATTAAGGGGGGGAATGTTGACACCTAATCCTCAGCGATTGGGAGAATTGAATGTGAACAGTCATCAAGAAGATGAACTGAACGATCACATTCATGTATATAATAGATAGCTGCCTAATGGAATAAATGAATCAGTTTTTTTGGAGTTACTCCTGGCCTGACAGGACTAGTAGGAAGAAAAAGATTAAAAAAATTATGATTTCGGCCTCGAATTAGGATGAGGCAACTTTGGTCTGGTGAGAATATGCAAGAGAAAAACTAATGGGGAAGAGCTCGCCTGTAAGACTCTCCCAAAAAAGATTGAAGAAAATGTGTATAAGGAGATTGAGATAATGCAACATCTATCAGGCCATCCTAATGTCGTCACACTCCGATCGGTGTATGAAGATGTAGAATCTTTGCATCTTGTGATGGAGTTATGCACTGGTGGATGCCCCACTAACGAGATGTCTCGGACTGGACGCTACTCTGAGCATCAGGCAACAAAATTGATCAAGGAACTAATAATGGTCATTAAATACTATCATGAACTATGCGTTGTCCATCTGGATATTAAACCTGAGAATGTTCTTAGAACCAATTCCAAACAATTGAAGCTCGCTGATTTTGGCTTGTCCATGCGGTTTGCAAAAGGTATTTGTTCGTGCTTTGGTTTTGCTCACTAAACATGTACACAAGGGCATTATCATCATTATTAAATAATTCACTAGTTTTCTTTATGTATTTGACTGAGAGTACATTTTCAATTCAAACAGGTCAAAATTTATCTGGAGTTGTAGGGAGTCCTTCATATGTTGCCCCTGAAGTTTTGGCAGGGGCGACTTATTTAGAAAAGGTTGATGTTTTGGGGGGCTGGTGTCCTCCTACATGCGCTTTTGATAGGAATATTACCATTTCGAGGAGGATCTATTGAAGCCATATTTGAGGCAATAAAACTAGTACAGTTAGATTTTCATTGTCAAGTGTGGCAGCCCATATCAGGGCTAGCAAGGGATTTTCTATCAAGGATGCTTTCAAGGGATGTGGAAAAAACACTTTCTCCGCAGGAATTATTGAGTGAGTAAATTTGTTGCATTGTTGAGAATTAAATATTTTTGTATATTTGCTATCTTTATTTTCTCTTAAAATGTAATTATTAATCTATTTTCATCATCTGTGGCTGCAGGCCACCCTTGGATCAAGTGTTACACGAAGTCTATGTAAAGTCTCCAGCCATCATTCCTTACACAGAGTCTAATGTAAAGATTCCAGGCAGCATTCGAAAAGGGAAAAATTGTTTCCTTGCTATCAAGGATTAGTACTTAGAAGAAACCCCACTTCCATTGTCTTCATATAAAAGGGAGAAAAGGGCGCAATTTGCGAATTCAATTCCAACAGAGTATGGAGAAAATGAATATTTCATTGGGCCTTTGCAGGGTTTCTCACGTCTAAGACAGACGGAGATTGATATCCAAGCAGCAGGGACATGTGAAATTGTAGATGCTCTTGCAGCTGCTATTTCACAGATGAGATTATCTGAGCGAAAAAAGAGCAGACCGTGTGTTCCTGTAGGACCTGTTCCACTGCAGTGGTCATCTTGTTTGCTTAAACAACGATTCTATAATGCAAAAGAAACACTTAAAAGAATCGAAAACTTAAAAAAACTTTAATACCCAATAAATCATACCTCTGGCCATTGATGCTTGCTCACACTCTGATATCAGATAAAAGCAATATTTCCTATAGTTACCCCAATTTGTTGTTTTACGGGATAATGGAATCTGTGAAATAAAGCTGCTCGGACCTCCAACATCAACTCCCTTTGAAAAAGCTCCAACAACTGCCTTTCGAAGCTTTGAACCCTCAATATACAATTTTCTTCTCTCTGTTGGCTTGGCTCTATTAAAACCAGTAGTCCTGAAGCAAAACACTAATGGTTTGAGCCTGCATGTAAAGGAGGAAGGTCGGCGGACTGAGGGATGGTCTCCTAGTGTTGAAAACTCCTTGGACAAGTGGAGAGCCGACGTATCAACTCGAAAACTGAGAATAACCAACAATGGTGAACATTGGAAGGGTTACAGGCCCTCCATCGCTGAGAGTATGTGCAGAGAGGAACCTTACCATAACAGACAGTGAAAAAATACAACGGATCTAACTACTTAAAGACACAAGGCCATTCACCCTCTACAGACTTTTTCTTTCACCCGCATGGCACTTCCAAGCTCTGCTCACTCTAACTTGATGGTGTAACGTTGAAGGGGATTGAGTTAGTGAACTTGGGGACCAAACAAAATTATTTATAGCAAAGCTTCCATCAAGCTTCTGTTGGCTATGTGTCAAGTGTTCCATTGAACATGGTAGAGAACTACAGAAGGAGTAATGGACCACTCAAGGAGCTCCCAACAAGAATTTAATCAATAGTAGTTGGTTTCCATAATTATTGGAAACGACAGTAGATGGTGACTGAATCATCGGTGGTCATTGTGGGAGCTAACATTCTCCCATTTGGTCCATACTTCCAATCTTAATGTCTCATCTTAAAACCCATTGAAAATCTATATTAAGTAATAGATACATGAATCATGGCGATAAGTCCTCTAATGATGAGTATTATCTTCCATGTATTACTATGTATTTATTTCTATTATAATTTATGTGGTAACAATTTCTTAATGAATAAACCTTATGTTTATTCTTGGTCCTACACAGACGAATTCTCTCAAATCAAATTAAGGTGCACATAAATATGAGAAAAACATCACAATAATTAAGGATTTCATTAAAATAACATTCTCCATACAATGAGAAACTACATAATGGAACCAAGTCCCATATTTATTACATGATCCTTGAATTTCAACGGTGGCATGCCCTCAGTCAAAGGATCAATGATCATCAACTCAGTGTTGATGTGCTCAATGACCAATTTATTTTCTTTAACACATTCCCTTATAGCTAAATACTTAATGTCGATGTGTTTATTTCGACTCCCACTTTTGTTGTTTTTAGCCATAAAAACAACAATTGAATTGTCGCAATACATTCTCAATGGCTTAGAGATAGAATCCATAATTCTAAGCCCAGGAATGAAACTCTTAAGCCATACACCATGTAAAGTAGCCTCAAAATAGGAGATGAACCTGACTTCCATAGTGGAAGTGGCAATCAAGGTCTGTTTGGCACTCCTCCATGATACAGCTCCATCGGCCATCATAAAAATGTATCCTGATGTTGATTTGCATGAATCAATACATCCAACAAAGTCAGAATCTGAGTAGCCAATTACTTCCAAATTGTCCATCCATCTTTACATAAGCATGTAGTTTTTGGTTCCTTGAAGGTACCTCATTACTTTCTTTGCAGCTCTCCAGTGGTCTAAACCTAGATCACTCTGATATCGTTCCAACATTCCCACAACAAATGCAATGTTAGGTCTTGTGCAGACTTGAGCATACATTAGGCTTTTGACAGTAGGAGCATATGGAATGTTCTTCATTTGTTCCCTTTCAAATTCGTTCTTCGGGCATTGGTTCAAATTGAACCTATCACCCTTCACAATGGGAGATACACTTGGTGAACAATCCTTCATCCAAAATCTCTCTAAAATTTTATTAATATAGGTTTCCTGAGACAAACCCAAGATGCCTCGAAATCTGTCTCTATGGATCTAAATTCCAATGACATAAGATGCCTCACCCATATCCGTCATATTGAAATTTTTAGAGAGGAATTTTTTCACCTCATGCAACAAACCCTTATCATTAGTTGCTAGCAAAATGTCATCCACATAAAAACAAGAAAACATATTTTACTCCCACTGACTTTCAGGTATATACATTGATCCATAATGTTTTCTACAAAGCCGAATGAAGAAATTACATTATGGAATTTCAAATACCATTGGCGGGATGCTTGTTTTAAACCATATAAGGATTTCTTGAGCTTGCAAACCAATTGCTCACCATCACTAGAGGGGAATCCTTCAGGTTGTTTCATGTAAACCTCCTCCTCTAGATCTCCATTGAGAAATGTCATTTTCACATCCATTTGTTGCAACTCCAAGTCAAAATGGGCTACTAATGCCATAATAACACGCAAGGAATTTTTCTTAGATACAGGAGAAAAAGTCTCCGTGTAGTCGATTCCTTCTTTCTGAGTGAATCCCTTAGCAACAAGTCTTGCCTTGTATCTCTCAATGTTGCCCAATGAGTCTTTCTTTGTCTTAAAGACCCATTTACATCCAATGGCTTTTGCACCATTAGGCAACTCAACAAGATCCCAGACTTCGTTAATCTTTATAGAATTCATCTCTTCCTTCATGGAATTGTACCATAATTCTGATTCTTTGCAACTCATGGCTTGTGAAAAAGACTCGGGATCATTTTCGGGTCCAATGTTGTAGTCAGATTCTCGCAGATACATAACATAATCATCAAGAATTGTTGATCTCTTTTGTCTAGTAGATATTCTTAATGTTGTACCATCATCTTCTTGAGAAGTATGTGGTTCAACTCGTTGTTCAAAAGTTCTTGGCAACTCTTGAACTACCTAATCTACTGGAATGTCGTCAGCAGCTTATGGAACTTCAACAATTGGTTGTTCAACACCAGTTTGTACTTGAGGGGTGCTGTGAACAATAACTAATATATCACTTGAGGTGGAAGGTTGAGATTCTAAATGATCCTTCTCAAAAACTATGTTCCTGATTTGATCGCTCCCACTGATCAAGTCATTTTCAAGAAAGTTTGCATTTCTTGATTCCACAATCCTCGTGCTATGAGATGGACAATAAAATTTGTAACGTTTAAACCTTTCAGCATATCCAATGAAATACCTAGTAATGGTCCTTGGGTCCAGCTTCTTCTCTTGTGGATTATATATTCTCACTTCAGGCGAGCATCCCCAAACGTGCATATGTCGCAAACTCGGTTTCCAACCTTTCCATAATTCAAATGGCATTTTAGGAACAACCTTGGTTGGAACCTTGTTTAATATATACATTGCCGTCTTAAGTGCTTCAGTCCACAAGGATTTAGGAAGATTGGAGATGCTAAGCATACTCTGTACCATGTCCAATAATGTTTTGTTTCTTCTTTCTACTACACCATTTTGGTTGCGTGAACTACACATGGTGTATTGGGCAACAATCCCATGCTCTTGAAGAAATTTTGCGAATGGCCCAGGTGCTTGTCCATCTTCTGTGTATCTACCGGAATATTCTCCACCTCTATCTGATCTCACCATCTTAATTTGCTTGCCACGTTGTTTCTCTACTTCAGCCTTAAAGATCTTAAAGGCATCTAATGCTTCGTTTTTTTTATGAAGCATGTAGAGATACGTATATTGTGAGTAATCATCTATAAAAGAGATGAAGTATCTCTGACCATGTGAGTCCATGTCTGGACTACATATATCAGTATGTATGATCTCTAATATGTCTGAACTCCTATTGGCACCTTTCTTTGACTTGTTGGTTTGCTTTCCTTTTATGTAGTCCACACAAGTTTCAAAATCAGTAAGTCCAGAGTATTAAGTACCCCTTCATTTAACAATCTTTTAATTCTTTCTATGGAGATATGACCTAATCTTCAGTGCCATAATTTAGAGAAATCTTCATTAATAACACATCTTTTAGTGCCAATGTGAACATGCATTGAATCATAAGTAACATTAAGGAATTTAGACTTCTGTGATCCATAACATTGTTTAGAGAATTTTCGGCGAAATCACATAAATAATCATTTGTCGACGTGTTTCGAACCAACCAGTGTGGTTCATCGTCAGGACAAGTTGAAGAACTGATCCAGCTTAGCTAGTTAAATAGTTAGGGCAAAGACTCCAACGGCTAGATCGATAACGGCTAACTATGACCTTATGACCCCAGTCAAATAATTAATATTCTTCAGTTATTATAATTCCAAGAAATTAGTTAAATTGGGTAAAAAAATATATAAGTAAAGAACTCCTACAAGTTAGTCAATCATTTATCTATATGACTAAATATACTTGTTTATTAATTAATGTATATATATACCTATAACGATCCCATATTGGGTTAACATCGGTTTATTTTATAGGTAAATTCATCAATCATGAAACAAAAATAATATAATAATTCAATTATCATTATTCCAATAATAATATTTAAGTATGAATATACCCATGTGATAAGGTAAGTATATTAATACATATAATATATTAATCAAATATAAATAATATTATGTATTAGAAGGGATTAAATTAACTAATTCTATATACTACTAAAAGTTAAATAAAATTATATTCAACCTTTTAAATTCAACTTTTTAAACTCTATAAACTATTTCTAAAGCTAAATACATATTAGAAATTGTAATTAA
Organism: Pinus taeda; assembly: GCA_000404065.3. Taxonomy (NCBI): domain Eukaryota; kingdom Viridiplantae; phylum Streptophyta; class Pinopsida; order Pinales; family Pinaceae; genus Pinus; species Pinus taeda. Next base: position 6,616 of record APFE031145334.1, read on the forward strand.
ATAGTTATAAAGGGTAATTTATAATTGTTTATTAATCACTATATATATATATTATAGTCATAATCACAGGTTCATTAGGCACAGGTTCAGTAGGATGGAATTTTAATGGTTTTATATTATTCATGTTATTAATAGTATGTTATAAGATCAATTAATATTGGTTATTATTTATTTAATAATTAGTTTTCTTAAGCCTAATTTCAATCGTTAAAGGTTTATAGTAATTATATATATATCTCTATATATATATATATATATTATATAATATATATTATATATATTATATATATATTTGAAATCATGAAATCAAATTATAATTTATTAAGTTATTTCTTGAATATTATTATTTCAATAATAATTTTTAAGTGTTAATATATTTAATGGTTTGAAATCAATTATTAAATATCTTATTAATAACTAATAAAACGAATAACAATAGGTAATTACGATAATAGAAAGGATTAAACAATACTAATTCTAATACACTATAGGGATGCTAAGATTAAGGGGAATATATAAATCATGTTTAAAAGCTAAAAATATATTAAAAATTATGTTTAAAAGCTAAAAATATATTAAAAATTAAAATAAACCCCGGCAAAAAAGGGGGGACCAACCACCAAAAACAACCTCTCGGGATAGGGAAAAAACCCTAAATAATATACCAATATTATTATCTTATAACATACTATTATAACATGATATATAAACCATTAAATTCATCCTAATGAGCCTGTGATTATGACTATATAAACAATTATAAATTACCCTTTATAACTATTTAATTACAATTTCTAATATGTATTTAGCTTTAGAAATAGTTTATAGAGTTTAAAAAGTTGAATTTAAAAGGTTGAATATAATTTTATTTAACTTTTAGTAGTATATAGAATTAGTTAATTTAATCCTTTCTAATACATAATATTATTTATATTTGATTGATATATTATATGTATTAATATACTTACCTGATCACATGGGTATATTCATACTTAAATATTATTATTGGAATAATGATAATTGAATTATTATATTATTTTTGTTTCATGATTGATGAATTTACCTATAAAATAAACCAATGTTAACCGAATATGGGATCGTTATAGGTATATATATATACATTAATTAATAAACAATTATATTTAGTCATATAGATAAATGATTGACTAACTTGTAGGAGTTCTCTACTTATATATTTTTTTACCCAATTTAACTAATTTCTTGGAATTATAATAACTAAAGAATATTAATTATTTGACTGGGGTCATAAGGTCATAGTTAGCCGTTATCGATCTAGCCGTTAGAGTCTCTGCCCTAACTATTTAACTAGCTAAGTTGGATCAGTTCTTCAACTTGTCTTGGCGATGAACCACACTGGTTGGTTCAAAACGCATCGAAAAATGATTATTTACGTGATTTCGCCGAAAATTCTCTAAACAACATAAGTAACATTGTTTTGTAAATTAATGCAGTAAAGACCATTAGACAAAATACCATTCCCAACACAATCAGATTTATAAAATAAACTGAAGGATGTTTTTGAAAAGCTAAAGGAATATCCAAAAGGTACAAGCCTTGAAACTGAAATCAAGTTTCTAGAAAAACTTGGAACGTAAAAAGTCTTTTCTAATTCTAAAACAAAGCCACTATTATAGCTTCCACATGAGAGCCTATCTTGTTTCCTGATAAGATGCTTTTCTTACTTCCCATTGGCTTCCTTAAGTTTTGCAAACCTTGCAAGGAATTCGAAATGTGAATTGTTGATCCAGAATCAATCCACTAGGTGTTAATATTGACATTAACCATATTAGATTCATAACAAACAAACGAGATTGGATTACCTTTGTCTGCAAGCCATTTCTGAAATTTGGTGCATTCCTCCTTCATGTGTCCCTTCTTTTTACAGAAGAAACACTTGGAATCCTTCTTGATATCAGCTTGGGGAGGGTACTTTACCTTTCCCTTTTCGATTAGCTTGAGATTTGCCCTTTCCATGCGTTGCCAACATTGCACTTTCTCCTACTTCCATCACCAGTCTCCCTTCCTCTTGAACACACATGGTCATGAGTTCATTAATTGACCATTTATCCTTATGTGTGTTGTATGAGATTTTGAAGGGTCCATATTGGTGCGGAAGGGTGTTCAGGATGTAGTGCACCAGGAAAGACTCTGACATTTCAACCTCGAGTTTCTTCAATTGAGCCACAGTGTCCCTCATTTGCTTGATGTACTCGCGTACACCTTTCACACTAGTGAGCCTTAGGGATGAGAAATTCATGATTAGGGTTCTTGCTAATGCCTTGTCTGAAATGACGAATTGACCATCAATGGCTTTCAACATGTCTCAGACCTTTTCTTGCTAATCAATGGAACCACGAATACCAGCTGAAATTTTAGTCTTAATGAACATCATGCTTAGGGATTAGATCATTCCCATCGTTCATAAAGCATGATGTCTGTTGTAGTGCTGGTATTAGTGAGTGTCAGTGGTTCATCTTTCCTAATAGCATAGTCTATGTCCATCCACCCCAAATGAAGGAGAACCCTCTCCTTCCAAACCTTATAGCTATCTCCCTTAAGTTCAGGGATATCAAAATGAATTTCAGAGAAATTTGCAGGTTGTACAACTGCATAAAATTAAATATCACATGCTTATGTTAAAAATTGAGGCCTAAAAATAATGCTTTACCAATGTAAATCATGCTTAAAATTGAATCTAATGACATAAAATTGCCTGTGTGCTAAATTTCCAATTCAAGTAGATTCAATTATTCTTTATGATAGAATTTATCAAATTATTCACTTAATTCATAATTATAAAGGGTATATTATGATTATAATTTGATATAAATTCTATCTTAGATTTGAACTTTATGATAAAACTATTAATTCATAATTCCTGTGGGTTAATTAGTGCCTAAATATTCTTTATGTGATCCTAATCAATCATAATATATAATATTATTTAATTAGAGATGCTATGGCTATTCTCTAATCAATTAAAAATTATATGGATCATTAGACATTATTTCTTTTATGCATAAAAATTAACTTGATATGAGAATGATTATAAATTGCATAAATAAAACTATAATATTCATGCGTAACATTCAACAATGGGTCTCGTATACTCATCCAAAATAGCATGTATTAATTAAAGCAGAAATAATCAATTCATGCAAATTAAATATGGGCATAATTAATAAATTTGCACAAAAACTATGCAAATTGCATATAATTAAACCAAATAAATATTATAAGCATTCAAATTGAGCAAAAATTAGACATATTTTCAAATAAATGCCTTAATTCAGAAAATTCTCAAAATATGAAATTTAACCAAATAGAGCATGTCTATAAACGCCAATGCAGAGATAAAAATGCTCTGATACCAAATGTTTGCTTAAATAACGACTCTATAATGCGGGAAAAACACTTAAAAGAATCGAAAACTTAAAAAAACTTTAATACCCAATAAATCATACCTCCGGCCATTAATGCTTGCTCACACTCTGATATCAGATAAAAGCAAGATTTCCTATAGCTACCCAATTTGTTGTTGTACAGGATAATGGAATCGCCGAAATAAAGTTGCTCAGACCTCCAACATCAACTGCCTTTGAAAAAGCTCCAACAACTGCCTTTCAGAGCTTTGAACCGTATACAATTTTCTTCTCTCTGCTGGCTTGGCTCTATTAAAACCAGTAGTCCTGAAGCAAAAAACTAATGGTTTGAGCCTGCATGAGAAGGAGGAAGGTCAGCTAATTGAGGGATGGTCTCCTGGTGTCAAAAACTCCTTGGACAAGTGGAGAGCTGATGTATCAGCTCGACAACTGAGACTAGCCAACAATGGTGAACATTGGAAGGGTTACAGGCCCTCCATCGTCGAGAGTACATGCAGAGAGGAACCTTACCGAAACGGAGAGTGCAAAAATACAACGGATCTAACTACTCAAAGACACGAGGCCATTCACCCTCTGCAGACTTTTTCTTTCACCCACATGGCACTTGCAAGCTCT
>APFE031145335.1:31595-43720 GCA_000404065.3 Pinus taeda
AATACTGCTAGCTAATTAACTTAATTACATAAATTTAGGATACGGTTTTAAATGACCGCCCTTCTGATAAAGCAAAACCATTTCTAAAAATTGAATCTAATTCTGAACCATTTCTATATTTGCTCCTTAGTGCTGCAAGCATGCAACATTCGCTTGGGAAGAGTCGGTTCGTCGCCTTCCGCTTTCGTTTGAGCTATGAAAATAGAAATAACAAGCGCTGGCACCACTTTTTGGTAAACTAGAAGATATTTTCGAGAATCTTCCTCTGGCTGGGTGTATTCACTGCGTGTATACTTGGTAATGACCCAAATTTCTCTCAAACTGATTCTGCTTTTGCTATTTCGGTTTTCGGCCTTGCGAATGACTGAAAAAGTTAGGGACTTTACTCTCTGAATAATTTTCTGCATTGAAAACTGCCTCCGTTCTTTATTCCGGGCTTTTCTGGTGTGTAAGCTTCAGGGTTTTTGTAAACATGCTGCTTTTGTGCGCCTTTGACTCTGAGCTTTAGGTGGCCTATTGACATCAGCATCTGTTGAGTGATACTCTGGAATCTGTGGTCCTTTCACATGCGGCATCCGTTTCTGAAGGGATCTCTTCTCTGTTCTTCGAGCATTGATGCTTTCCCCTTTTCCTTTGATGTTTCCTGCACATTGCTTCATGTTATTTCCTGTCTTACAGTTTACGCAAAGGAAAAGAGTAATGATAATAAAGATTGACATGAAAGCTTCAAGCTCTTATGAATGCATAATCATGACATCCATAGCGAACTGACTCTTCGAAAAACACAAGATTGTCCTTCATGACTACTTTGGCGTACAATCATTAATTTCTTTTAAGGCGCACGCCTAATTTTGGTTAACGGATAGCTTTCCTTGAATACTGCGCCTAGGAAAATTCGCGATGGGCGATTTCTGCGACTCACATCGCAGCATCACGGATCACGCCGTCAAGATGTGTCATCGCAGAAAATCATGATCGCGAATTTTCGCAAATCGCATTCATCACAGATCGCAGCATCGCAGATCGCAGCATTTAGTCATTCATTCATTGTGTGCTACTTACGTGATGTTGCGATATGCGACGTCGCATATCGGCCGTCGGAGATTTCTTAAGTTTTTTCATTTAAGAGTGCTTCATAATGAATGCGATGCGATGAATTTCGCGTCGCTTCTTCGCAGTTTATTATGCTCATAAGAAAACGTTTCATTCTCTTTTCGCGATGTGATAAAGTTTTAAGGAGTCAAATACAAAAAATTTTCATAAAATGTTTGTTTGGATTTTTTATTAAGGGTCCCCATTTGCTTGGTGTTATTGCTAATATCAAACAAAGAGGGGGGTTGTTGGTGGCCACAACAAACTCCTACAAAGTGAAAAAAGGTGTGTAGTTTTTTTTGAGTTTTGCATAAGTTTGGTTGAAAAATTAGTTTGAAGGAATTCAAAGGGCGTGGAATCTAATATGGATGGTATAGAAGAAAAACTTAAAAGAAACATGGAAGATTTGAAGATAGATTTGACAAAGTTGCTACAAGAAATTCTTACTAATGGTGAAAAGGAAACTCATGATGAGAACAAAAGAAATGTTAATCATGATTTCATAGACTCTAACGTTGAATTCAAGACCTACCATGTTCCAAAGATCGATATGAGGAAGTTTGATGGCAAGGATTTCGTAAGATGGACACTACATATGGATTAATATTTAGATCTCCATAATGTGCAAAACACACAAAAGGTACGCATTGCAACTTTATATTTGGAACCAAATCAGTTTGTATGGTATCGATGGCTTTGCTCACGTAAAAAATTTGTCACTTGGGAAATTTTTATGGAAAAAATGATAGCACATTATGAGGATACAAAAATAAACACTTTTTTTAGCCAATTGATAAATCTCAAACAAAAGGGTTTAATGATGGAACACATTGAGGACTTTCAAAAGTTGAATATAAGGGTAAAAGATATTCCAAAGTAGCATAGGATTGATGTGTTCATAGGGACTTTAAAGGATTAGATCTAACATGAGGTTCGCCTTTGGGAACTTGGTTCATTGGAGAAGGCATTCAGGTTGGCAAGAAAAATGGAAAGAAAAATTATGGCAACAAGGAAGCCTACCACTCACAACTATAAATATTATTGATTTGAGGCTTCTACGATCTGTATTTTGTGTGGTGTTAACTTCAGGAGTCATCGCATTCATGTTTTTTCAGAATCGACGTTTCGAACCAACCTCTGTGGTTCATCATCAGGATTAGATCCATGAAATGGAAGTGTTGTTTCTCCTAAGCTTTCACCACCTACAAGTTTGAAAACACAACAATTGGGAAAAAAAGATCAAAAGGGCTTTGTTATAATTGTGATAGAGAATACACTAAAGCTTAGAAGTGTGCTGAGAAGAAATTAATTTACATAGATGGGGAAAGGAACAAGAAACGTCAAAAAAAGAGGATATACACTAGGAACTAATCCTAGAGAAAGAAGAAATGAATATGACCATATATTGTAATGCATTGACAGGAATTACCACTCCTCAAACTCTCAAGATAGAAGGGCATATCAAAAAGAAAAAGGTAATAGTGTTGATTGATTCAGGTAGTACCCATAATTTTATTCATTGTAATATAGCCAAGGAATTGAATTGCTTCCTATATCCAGCACCAGAGTGTCAAGTAATGGTTGCCAATGGAGGAACCATAAATTTCTCTGGAAAGTGCCATAATATCAAGCTATCCATGGGAGAATATGTCTTGAATAGTCCAATTATTTCCATTCCAATGGGTGGTGCAGATGTTGTACTAGAAGTCCAATGGCTACAATATTTAGGTACAACAGCTTTTAATTTTCAAGAACTTTTCTTGAAATTTTTTTGGGAAGGAAAGGAAGTTGAAATAAGGGATATCGAAGGGAAACTGGGAAATATAATCAGCTCTAACAACCTGACAAATCTTCTAAATAAATAACAACAGGGTGTAATTACACAATTATGTTCACTAGAGGTTCCCACATTGAAATCATTTATTTCTCCAGATCTCCAAAACATTTTGGACAAAAATTCCAAGGTATTCGACACTGAAAAAGGCCTCCCACCTATTCAGGATCATGATCATGTTATTCATTTCATTCCAGGAAGTGTTCCCCCAAACATTAGGCCTTACAGATATCCATATGCCCAAAAGAGTGAAATTGAACATATGGTTGCAAAAGTGCTAGAGGTTGGTAAATTCAACCTAGTCAAAGTTCTTTCTCTGCTCCAGTGGTATTGGTACACACGAAGGATGGACCATTGCACACTTGTCTGGATTATGAGGAGCTAAACAAGCTTACTAGTAAAGATAAATTTCCCATTCTTGTCATTGATGAATTATTGGATGAATTGCATGGAGAAATTTACTTCACCAAGTTGGATCTTCATTCAGGATATCATCAAATCATAATGAAGACTGGATACATTCCAAAAACAACATTTAGAACTCATGACAGTCATTATGAATTTTTGGTCATGCCTTTTGGCCTTACCAATGCACCTTCTACATTTCAAGGTTTGATTAATTTCATTTTCAAACCCACCCTTAAAAATTTGTGTTAGTATTTTGTGATGATATACTAATCTATAGAAAATCTTGGAAGGATCATGTTCAACATGTTGATAGGGTGCTCAAACTATTGGAGGAGAAACAATTATATACAAAAAGCTCCAAATGTTTCTTTGGAGTACAAGAGGTGGAATATTTGGGTACTCAATTAGCTCATAGCTCATCTTATCATCCTCAATCTGATGGGAAAACTGAGATAGTGAACAAATGTTTGGAAATATATCTTTGTTGCTTTTTATTTGATAAACAGACACAATGGGTCAAGTGGTTGCCTCCGGCTGAATGGTGGTATAACACTTCCTTCCATACTGCAGCAAAAATGACCCATTTATGGCACTTTATGGATATCATCGACCGTCCATCACATCATCTTTAAAATAAAATTCTAAGGTTCAAGCAGTGGAAGATCACATTGATCATCAACAACAATTTCTCAAACTCTTAAAGGATAACCTCACTTTGGCGCAGAATAGAATGAAACAACAGGCAAATCAACATTGCAGCGAAAGAATTTTTGATGTAGGTGACTGGGTATTTCTACGACTACAACCATACAAACAAATGTCCCTCAAGCAAGCTAATAAGGATAATAAATTATCACCAAGTTATTATGGTTCGTACAAGGTGTTACAAAAGATTAGTACTATGGCATACAAATTGGAGATTCCTGCATTCCATGTTTCATGATTAAATAAGGTTATAGGTGAGAAGATCTCAGTTCAAACAATATTTCCAAAACTTGATGAGGAAGGAAAAATCATATTGGAAACGGAAGCAGTCACAAAAATAAGAAATCAACAACTACGGAATCGATCAATTTTAGAGTATATCATCAAGTGGAAGAACTTACCTGTTGAAGATTCCACATGGGAGGATGAGAATTTTATACAGAAGCATCCAAAACTACTCAAGCGTTGGGGACAACACTTTTTGAAGGAGAGGGGCATGTTAGGTCCCTGTACTACTAGTGTAACCCCATATTGTTATTAGTGCAACCCCCTTATTGTATTATTGTGCCTGTATAGTCCTCGTGTTGTTATTAGTATGCCCCATAGAAGCACACTATTGTTATTGTTGTGCCCCTACAATATTATTGTTATGTAGGCTATGATTATATTGGGACCCCTTAGACTCCTATATACAAAAGGGAGGTCTTGTCATTTGTATCATCCAAGAATTATTCATTTGTGTAATGTAAAGGAGGTTGCCCCCTCGAAGAGGCTACTTTCTAAGTCGTTGATCTATCTTTTACATCTTTTTGTGAGCCAATTTCATAACATTTACGGCTAGGGCTTTAGGATTTTATTTTTTAGGCCTTCGAGTTTAAGACATGCAAGAAGAGGGTTTCATCGAAAAGGCTCCATCATTCATCATTATATCATGCATCAATAGATTAGGGAATTGTCATCATATAGATATGGATATATATCTAGGGAATTTGCATCATTTCATGATTAGGGTTTTCTCCTAGGGTTTGCATGAGGTTATGGCAACAAGGGTTATTCATGTATTACAAGAATATTTTCCATCTCCAACAATGTCATATTGACATCAATGACAACTTTGACCGACATTCCAGATTGTTGGACATAACCAATGCTCCCCATGTGTTTTGCAACATGGACTAACCACCTCTCATGGATCCTTATCTCTAATGATGCGATCGTTGACTAAAACCTGTGGGTTTTGGTTTAATGGCAATCATGATTCCCAACAAGTGGTATCAGAGCATAGGTCACGAGTTCGATACACACTTGACTCGCGTTGGGGGGCAAATTGTTGGACATTGAATAAACCAATGCTCCATGTGTGTTTTGCAACATGAACTAACTGCCTATCATGGATCCTTATCTCTGGCAATGTGATCATTGACTAACACCTGTGGGTTTTGGTCTAACAGGAACCGTGATTCCCAACACTCTTCTAAAAATTTGTTCATAATTCTGACTAAACTTTTGTTGGATGATTCAGAGAGTCCATTACCTTGGGTATAATAGGTTGTAGAATGAGCTAAAGTAACATGATAATTCTCACATAATTTGACCATTTTCTGAGATTTGAAAGACTGAGCATTATCTGTTATGATTTTTCTAGGGCAACCAAACCTTGGAAAGATACTCTCTAAAAAATGAATCACTACACTATCTGTAACCTATCTTGTAGGAATAGCTTCAATCCACTCGGTAAAGTAGTCTGTGGCAGTTAATATCCATTTATGTTGTCCTGGAGAATATGGATGAATTTCTCCAATAAAGTCCAACCCCCACTACTGAAAGAGGGTTTCAACTGAGATTGGTTTCAGAGGTAATGATAGTAACTTTGTTTTTCCTTCAAAAATTTAGAACTTAAAAGAGTTTGCTACTTCTTTGTGTACATCTACAAAAAGATTTGGCCAATACAAGCTTGCCCTAAGGATTTTATTAGTATTGGATTTACAGTAGTGATTCCCTCCATAGAATCCTTGGTGACATTCTTTTACCACCTATTTTGCTTCAGCTTCAATGAGACAATTCAAAAGGATCCCTGTTGGATATTCCCAAAACAAGTAACCATCAATACAACAAAAATTGGCACTTTTTAGCTTCAAATATCGTGCTCTATTTTTATCCATCCCTAGTGGGGCTTCCAAATTTTTCAAAACATAGATTATGTCACTGTAACAGGGAGAATTTTTGAGTTCATCAACTACTTTAAACATCAGTCATTCTTTTGAATAATTAGAAAATTTTGAGAAAAACATTATTCCCAAAGTGTCACAATGTGTTTCAGTCGCCAATTTAGCTAGACCTTGACCTTTGATTAATTTTGTTGGTTTAATCTCTAGTTCATACTCCAATAGTATTGCAATTTAGTTACCTCTTCGACCATCACTGTCAGGTTGGCTCAGGATGTGTTTTACAGCAACATTAGGAACAAATGCAGTTACATGAGAGTGGAGAACATAAACTCTGAAATATTTTAGTGCTTTCAACAATGCAAAGGTCGTTTTTCCATAATATTGTATTTTATCTCATCATCTCTCAATTTTTTGCTAAAAAATGAGATGGGTTGCTACTGGTTTTGCTGATTTTTCTACAATAAGACTCCAGAGATAGTATGTTCTTAAGCAAATGAAAAGACTAGGAAACCCTTTGAAAAGTTTGGGCTGATAATAACAGGAGCTTTAGTTATTGCTGAATTTATTTCTTCAAAAGATCACTTGGATATACGTGTCCACTTGACTTCAAATTCATTCTTCAACATGTTGTTAATTACCCTTAAGATTTCAACAAAGTTTGGAATAAACCTCCGTAGAAAATTTACTCTACCCAAGAATGATTGGATCTACTTCTTGCTTTTTGGTATCTCAAGCTTCTGTATTGCTTCAACTCTTTCTGGATCAATTTGAATTCCATCCTTAGATAGTATATGTCACAAAACCTTGCCCTCTTTCATAGCAAAATGGGACTTCTTGGGGTTCAATGAAATACCAAATTTTTTGCATTTCAAAAATACTTGTTTCAGACGTTTTAAATGCTCTGAATCAAATATTGAATATACTGTGATGTCATCTAACTAGACCACCACAAATTTTTTATTTTCTCCTACAAAGGCTATGTCCCTTGCCCTCTTAAATGTAGCTCCTGCATACATTAATCCAAAAGGAATTTTGGAATACATGAATGTTCCCCATGGTGTAGTGAAGGTTTTCTTTTCTTGGTCTTCAAGATGCACCAATATATGATTGTACCCTGAAAAACCAGCAGGCATTGAAATCTTGTCAAATCCAAAAACACTTTGCAAAATGTGCTCCATCTTCGGCAATGGGTAAATATCTTTCAATGACACTTTGTTTAGATTTCTGAAATCTACACACAATCGAATTTCCCCATTATTTTTCCTTACTAGTACTAGATTAGAAACCCACTTTGAAAATCTAAAAGAAATTATATTCTTAATATATAACAACATTTTCACCTTTTTCTCTATCAATGGCAATAGTTTAGGATTTATTCTCCTTAGTTTCTACTTGAAAGGTTTTTCATTCTCCTTGAAGGGTTTAGTATGTTGAATTATGCTTATGTCATAGATCCTTAAATCTTCATACTTCCATGCAACGACATCATAAAATTCTTTCAATAAAGTAGCATATATTTCCTTTTGTTTTTCATTTAAGGAATTTGAAATTTTAACAATCTTTGGCTCCTTTTCTGTACCTAAATTGTAGTCATGTAATTCTTTACTGTCAAGATTCATACCTAGTTTGATAGCTACATCATTGTTGTCAAATAACTTCTCCAGAGGCACTAACCCACTAGGCAAAAAAGTATTACTTAGTTGGATTGTTTTATGATCTCCTATGAAATTTACAAAGTCATCTGCTTTAGCCTGATTTTTTGAATCTCTTTCTTCATTAATAAGACTATTGGAAAACTCACCAGTTATTTCCAAAAATATCTTTATTTGTTGATCATATTCGAAGACCTACCAATGCTTTATGTTCTTTGGAATTAAAGGTTTGTATCTCATCTCTACCTGATATTTCTAATTTGGGTAAATAGGAATTTTAAACATACTTGCTACACTGTCCAGTGAATCAGCAATGTAATTTTCTTGTCTAGAACTGATCTGAATTGGATCCTAGAACACTCTCTAAGTTTTCATGAACTCTTTAAAAACCATGCCAAGGATTAAAAGTCTTATACATATCAAGCCTATCGGAGATATCCTCATAACAGTTGCAATTTGTGACCAGCGCGAAGCAACGAGGATCGTCGGTCAAGCGCGCAAACCGTCAGCCCATGGTAATGCGCGTTGTTGCAAATTAGCAAACCATAGGCCATTTCGAGAAACGGGGGTAGTTTCTAATATGTGATTAACGACAAGTCGCTAATCGCATATCGCAGGGCAAACCCCTCAAAGAAGGAAAAGCCCCGAGCACCCGAACCCGAAATAATTATAAAACGCAGAAAATAATGCTTTGGTTCCGATAGAGTGGGATTCCACCAAACTGGCAGGATATCGGAAGGGCTTCAAGCGGTAAGTGGTTTCAACCGAACTCCGTTCGATGCCATACAGCGAGTGCAACACGTCTGGCGAAAGAGAGAGAAAATCGTTCACATAAGACAGGTAACCATCATGCTACTTAGCCACCCGATATGAGTGATGACTGTAGGATCTAGGACCCCCAGATCAACGGTGGAGGTGTTGGCATTATGATACATATATTGCACTTGATGGCAACCCACTCATCTCAGATGATAAATTATAGTGCAGCAAAGTTCACGCACTTTCATGAAGATAAAAGTTTATTTCATGTAGAGAAAATTTCACGCACTTTTATGCGGAGAAAAGTTCATTTCATGTAAAAAGTTCACGCACTTTTATGCGGAGAAAAGTTTATTTCATGTGGAGAAACGTTCACGCACTTTTATGCGAAGAAAAGTTTATTTCATGTGGAGAAAAAGTTCACGCACTTTTATGCAGAGAAAAGTTTATTTCATGTAGAAAAAAAAAAGTTCACACACTTTTATGTGGAGAAAAAGTTTATTTCATGTGGAGAAAATTTCATGCACTTTTATGTGGAGAAAAAGTTTATTTCACGTGGATAAAAGTTAACGCACTTTCATGGTTGGTTCATGGTATTGGTCCGACATTTTTTTTTATCCTATGGTTTTGGTCCGTGGTATTGCATCCAAAAGTGTTGATCCCAAGTATTGGGTTCATGGTATTGTGTTATTATGGTTTTGGACCATGGTATTGTGAAAGGCCTAAGACTATAAAAGGGGAAGGAGATCATTTGGCAAAGCATCATCTGAATTGTTATTGAATATCTGATAAAGTGCTAGATCTGGAATACTGTGATTGGGTTATGGTGCAGATATGGATCTGAATAAAGAAGGAACCTGAGCGCAAGGAGAATGATAAGTTCTATTGATGGGTCATAATATTCAAGCTTGAATGATAGTATTTTTTGTTCTGGGTTCAGATTTGGTGTGTGGTTACTGTCACTGTGATTTGGATACAGCTGTCAAAGAAGTGTCTACTTGATTCAGTGCTAATTGGTGAAAAGGAGATTCTTGATGATTGATTGATGTTCATGGATCCAGCTGAAAATTTATCAAACGTGGTCCCTGGAAGAAAGAGAAGGTTGTAGCCTTCTGTAGGCCAGCACCTACGTACTAGTATCTTGGCTAGTGCAAGAGCTAAGGGGGTTGTAGCTCCCTTCCAGGAGAAGCTAGAAAACGAGAGAGGGTTGTAGCTCTCTGCAGGTTGCAACCTGCGCACTGGTAAAGGACTGCACCAGTACAATTGTAAAAAGAAGTTTCTAATTAAAGAGAAGATAGAGACAAATTGCAGCAGGTGGTTTTCACCCACATTGGGTTTCCACCTTATATCTTGTTTTCTTGTGTGTGATTGTCTTCTGCTCTGTTTTACTTTTTCTGGTTATTGGTTATTTGATACACAAATTAACAATCAACATCTGAAAGATAAAGTAAATTATAAGTTTGCATAGTATACGTGGGTTGCCTTCTACATAGTTGCGGGTTTAATTAACTGAAGTAGCGTATATCATTTGGATTTGAAAAAGGAATATTTGACTTGATAATACTGATTCACCCCCCCTCTCAGTATTATTTCCAACAATTGGTATCACAGCAGGTCCTTCTGAAGAAGCTTGAGCGCTTGAAAGAAGATCCATCATCATGAGCAACTACGAGAGAGAAGCATCGATCAGGCCACTGATTTTTGATGGAACAAACTTCATATATTGGAAGGTAAGAGTAACTGCCTATCTTCAATCTCTTGGTACAGAAGTCTGGGATATCATAGATATAGGGTATACTTTTCGATCAGCAACTCCTACAGATCCGGCTGAGAAGAAGAAATATGAAACAAATGCAAAAGCAGTCAATACTCTATTAGGATGTTTATCTCAATCCAAATTTGTCAAGGTTATGCAGTATAAATTTGCAAAAGAAATATGGTACAAGATTGTACTGAGCTATGAAGGAGATGATCAGGTAAAATGAGCAAAACTTCAAACCCTCAGAATTCAGTATGAAAATATCAGAATGCATAATGATGAAAGTGTGGCTAACTATTTCCTTCGTGTAGATGAGATTTGTCAATTGTATGAAAAACTTGGGTGAGAAATAAGAGGTTGTTGTGGTTGAAAAAGTTCTAAGATCTTTGTCTCCTAGGTTTGAATCTAAAGTTTCTGCAATAGAAAAAAAGGAGAATCTATGAAATCTTACCATGTCACAGCTGCATGGAATTATGACTGCTTATGAAATGAGGAAAGGAGGACGATCAGATAGGAGAGGAGCTGCTTTCAAGGCTTCAAGAAAAGGAGATTACTATGAGTCAGGTCAAGAATCAAATTTTGTCAAGAACCTTCAACGGGGTACTAGAAGATTCCGAGGTAAGTTACCTTTCAAATGCTTTGCTCGTGGAAGAGTCGGTCACTATACTGCCAAATGTCCTCATAAGGATAAGATTGATAAGGGGAAAGAATCTATTAGATGGAACAAGAAACATAATGCAAACAAGAAAAGCTATTACACTCATGAAGATAGTGATGGATTTTCAAATAGTGATGAAGATGAACGAGGTAATACTTATAAACTTTTAATGGCTTTTGAAGATGATGATTACATGGATGCTATAGATGTGGATGGCTTTTATGAAGAGATTTCTAGACTCAAAACATGTTTAGAAGAAAAGAATATGATCATTGATACTCTGCAATTCCAGCTTGATGAAAAAGAAAAATTTCTTGAGAAGTTAGAATGTGAAATTGTTGGCCTTAGAAAAGAAATTGAGAAAACAAATGCTCTTAATCTTAAATTTGTTAAAGGATCTAAAACTCTGGACGAGATTATCAATGTACAACGTTCTCCTCTAATCAAGACTGGTCTAGCGTATAATGGAGAAGCATCTCAAGCATCGACCTCAAAGAGTTATCTCGATGCAGCAAGGAGGAATGAGAAAAAGCCCAATGGAGATCACCAGGTAAAATAGGGACGAATTACATCAAGGATAAAGAAAGAATACCAGGTAAATCAGGGGCAATCCACCTTAATGATGAACAAAAGCTACAACCAGCCACAGGTAAAATCTTCTCAATTTGCCTCAAGAATGGATGACAATAGAAACTACAAGCATTTGACAGGAAGATTTAATAATCAGAGGAGTTTCTTCAATGGCCAATGTTTTTCTTGCCATAACTTTGGCCACAAAGCAGCTCAATGTGTTTCCTATAAAACAATCATGACCAGAGAAGCTCAAAAACAAAGAAGTATGACTGGAATCACAAAAAGGACCCATAAAAACTTTTCTGCCCTTGAAAATGAAATTGAATGTTCTATTTGTAATAACTTTGGTCATGAAGATTCTGAATGCAGGAGCAGGTTTTGGAAGACAACTCAGAAGGAACAAATCTCAAGCGCCAGCACATGGAGAATGAAGGAACTGCAACCAGAAAGATGTGGGATAGCTTTATATGCAGAAGGTCAAGAAAATCAATGGTACATTGACAGTGGATGTTCAAAG
>APFE031145335.1:59058-93014 GCA_000404065.3 Pinus taeda
TCTGTCGAGAATATTCCATTCTTTGTCTATCATACTCGTCAACTTCTTTGTCTTTCCACTCAATGGTAGGTACAGATCTCTCTAATACAGATAATCTTCCATCTGCATCTTCCACAGCTGGTAGTTTTGGCCATTAAATTTTTCGACCCTAAACCTACCATCTTCCGCCATTGCTCCCACTCAAACCAGGAATCCTTCTCTCCTGTAAGTTTATCAACCAAATAGACCTTCGAAGTTGATACCAGTTGTTAGAAAATTATATATTACAGAGCAATGGAACACATAAAATATTCCAAAAATATAAACACAGAAAACGCATAAAACAAGAGAGACAGATATACGTGGTTCACCCAGTTTGGGCTACATCCACGGAGAAACAACCAGTCCTTATTTTTATGTTATCCAACAAACTAAAGAGATACAACCCACAGCATATCTGTTGTAACTCCCTCTTCGCTCTCAATCTCCTCTCTCTTCCTCGCTCAGAATACTGATCTACATAGACACAATACAATTCCCTCATATATAGTGAGGGGTTGCCTTCTAGGGAAAAAAGCCCTAAATTAAACATAACTTCTATCGTCAGATCTCTGCCTAATGAATGGCCGAGATTGACTACGAAATTACAACATTTTACAAGGAAATTTTACATCTATTCTAAGCTTCAGGGGCGCTACCACGGGGGGGCTCCCAAAAGGTCACAGTTGCCCCCCCTGGACCCTCCCCATTTCGAACTGGGGTCCAATGTGGCGATACCTTTGAATATATAAGATAATCAGGCTCCACACCCAACACAAAGACAGAATGCAAGGTGAAGGTTAGAAGCTGAAGCCAATAAGGTATGGACCTTTCAAAATACTTGAGAAAATTGGTGAGAATGATTTTCACCTTGATTTTCCAGCTTACATACACATCTATTCAATAGTTAATGCAAAAAGCTTGAGACTATTTGAACCTTCATTGATTGAAGATCCTGAAGAGCAGAGTCAATTGGCTTCTATTCATAATCTGTTATCTTAATATCTCAATGAATTGTAAAAAGATATAGTTTTGGACAAGAAGGTGAGAACAATACGCAGAGGGGATATTGAGTACCTCAGGATTGGACTCAAAGGTTCAAAACCAAGGAGTGCAAGATGGATAGAAATTGGGCAAGCGAGGAATCTATATCCTCACTTGATTGATGCTTAAAAAACAACTTTTGGTGGTCCAAAAGATTTTTCTCAGTGGGAAGGTTGTGATCTGAATTGGATCCTAGAACACTCTCTAAGTTTTCATTAACTCTTTAAAAACCATGCCAAGGATTAAAAGTCTTATACAGATCAAGCTTATCAGAGATATCCTCGTAATAGTTGCAATTTGTGACCAGCGCGGAGCAACGAGGACCGTCGGTCAAGCGTGCAGACCGTCGGCCCATGGTAACGCGCGCTATTGCAAATTAGCAAACCAAAGGCCATTTCGAGAAACAGGGGTAGTTTCTAATATGCGATTAGCAACAATCGCATATCGCAAGGCAAACCCCTCAAATAAGGAAAAGCCCCGAGCACCCGGACCCGAAATAATTATAAAACGCGGAAAATAATGCTTCGGTTCCGACAGAGTGGGATTCCACCAAATCGGTAGGATATCAGAAGGGCTTCGAGTGGTAAGCAGTTTCAACCGAGCTCCGCTCTATGCCTTACAGCAAGTGCCACGCATCTGACGGAAGAGAGAGAAAACTATTCACATCAGACGGGTAACCATCGTGCTACTTAGCCATCCGATATGAGCGATGACTGTAGGATCTGGGGCCCCCAGATCAACGACGGAGGCGCGTTCTGATGGATGACCATATTTGACGGGGTCAATAGGTAGAGTTGTAAAAGGATTTGAAGTCCGATGCATTGGCAAAGATTCATGTTTCGCAGGCATTCTTGGAGTTAACGGACAAAAGGGTCGTTTAAACATTTCCAGTGAACCTAACACACTCATCTGTTACAGAATAGGTGGCCACCTCCCTGTGAGGCTTTATACAGCGATGATTACGCAGAACAGAGGGATTCAGAACGACAGAAGCAAGGGAACCGGAAATCTGGGAAGCGGAAATGAACAGTGAGAAAGCAGATTGGCCTTAAAGCCACGAACTGGCAGAAAAAGTCGTAAGTAAGGACAAGCAGAAAGCAGAGAGAAGAAGCCGAGCTGACCGGTAGAAGAAAAGGCAACATCGAGCCAGAGTTAGGACAGAGCCAGAGAGAGTCAGAGAGTCTGTGTACTCCAAAGTCGACTTGAGAGGTTCAATTGAACTCCTCTATATATGTTTGTCATGTATGAGTCTCAGTTTGGGCTCATACCACTATGACCAATAGAGGTCCAGAGTCGGTAAAGAGAGTCTGTGTACTCCAAAGACTTGGGGGATCCAAGTACAGTATTACTAATTTGTATCTGTTGTGTGAGACCCAAATTGAGCTCACTGTTGTAAAACTCTTCTTTGAAAACATAATAGAGAGGCCACCACTGAAGGTTGGACCGGGAGGCGTAGCCCAAGAGTCTTGGGTGAACTCCTTATTAAACTTGTTGTGTTTATATGTGTGCCTGTTATGTTTTCTTTAACTGTTGCATTGCCTGTGTACTTCACAATCTTATCAATCCATTGCACAAAGTAACATAGGCACATCCATGCACATGAGTCTGTAATACCTTATTGTTTGTCTTAGATCAATTCCAGATCAAGAACCTACTGAAATTTTGGGCTCATTAAAATATTCAAATAAATCCCAAACCTCATTTATGTAAGCTCTCATCATTGGATGTTTTGTCTGATATAATCCTTTAACCTGATTTATAATGAGCTCTTTGTCTCCAAAAATGTGAATCCTTCGAGCTCTTTGCTTCTTGAGTATGTTCAAACCAATGACTAAAGCCTCATATTCAGTTACATTATTAGAACATGCCAAATATAACTTAAAATAATACACTTGGTTGTCTCTCTCTCATGACATGATCCATATACCAACTCATGATCCTTATTTGCAAACAGACCCATCAAAACATTTACTCCATGTCTCATCTATATCAACTTGTTGATTTTCTTATTGAATATATTCTTCCACTTGCTATTGATTTTCTTCCTCCAAATTCAAATCATTAAATAAAATTGTTGACCCCAAATTAGTGTCCACAACATAAATTGGATGATTTTCTGGTTCTTCTTTACTCCTTACCACATATTTCATTTGAATCTCCATGTATAATCTCCTTGTTTCTTCAAAAACAGGGATGGAGGAATATGACATGTCCATCTACACTGTACTACCTACTTTAGCTGCCCACACAAGCATGAGAAAGTAGCATACCAAATCTCGGTGGTATGTGTGCTACCACAATGTCCATTACTATACTCTTTGCTGGAATTTGGGTTAAGTTCACAACCAAGTCTTTGTTCAGCCCAAGACACTGTACTTTTATAGAATCAAATGAAAACAAATCCTTGTAAGGTCTAGTGATGTTCAGTCCTAGATAATCCATAACAATCTTAGGCATCAAATTGTGTGAAGCCCCTGAATCAAGCATTGCATTATGCATAACCATATCATTGATATTAAAGCTTACATAAAAGGGGGGCACATCTTCATTTTTTTCAGTAGCATGTGGACCAAATAAAAATGTAGGTGAATCATCTTGGATATTCATAGAATCTTGATTATTGATGTTCAATGTGTGATCATCTTGTAAGCTTTTTATAATTTTGATAATCTGTTCTTTTTACTACATATTCTTCAACAATTCAACGAAAGGAATGGATATCTTAACTTTTCCTATGTCATTTTCCAGACTGAAAGAAGACTAAAGCTTTTCTAAATCTTTGGAATTTCCTTCTTTTCTAATTTCCTCACCTTTCTTTGAGGCATCTTTCTTCAATTCCATTGTTTTCTTAATCTATTATGTTTTCTTAGGCTCGGTTTGTTTCTGCTCCATGGTTACTTTCCCTAAAGGAGGTTTAGCAACAGTGACATTTTTGCCTCATATATTACATTGCCTCTGGAAGTCAACAACAATGTTATTATACCCCTATTGATATATTTTTGAATCAAACATTAGCTAATTACTATCACTTTCTCCTGAACATTCAGCAAACCTGTCATGCTCTTCCTTTGTTAAAAATAGCTCTTCCTTTGTTAAAAATACATGTGTTTCTTCATCATCGAAACAGTTTATTTGTTGTTGTTCAGTTACTTCATTATCTTCCTCATCAATAAAGTTTTTAGGAAATGGAGCTCTGATTGTTGGTTGATCATATGGATTCTTCTGGTGAGGCTGAGGTCTAGGTGGTATTCTAAAATTAGGATTTCTCACTTGAGGTTGAGGCTCACTTCTGGGAGGGGCCAACTTATCAACTAGTTTCTCCATGGTCTTTAGCATCACATCAAATTTTGTGTCTGATGAAGAAATTGGTCCTTCCTTAAATCCTACTCTTCTCTTACCCCTCATCTTAGCTTTCTTAGACAATAGGTTTGCTTCCACCCCTATAGCATTGTTTTTCACATCTTCTAATGTAGCAAGATTTCTTTCTCTGAGTTGATAGGCTAACTCAACATCAAAGCCATCGGGATAGTGAAGTAGGGCTAAACCAGGAGGGAGCTTGATATTAGCATGGATTGAATTATAAATCCTACTGAACCTAGTTCTAAACTCTTGAACTATCTCCCCTAAATTTCTCTTCGGATTCTTATATTCAGCGAATATTTGCAAAGGGTTGTTCTTCACTTCCCACCTATCAAGGAAGAGTTGTTCAAACTGTTGAAAATTGGCAATGCTTGCTACTAGAAAATTTCTTAACCATTTCTTGACCTCCCCTAAAAGAATTTGTGAAAAAATTCTTAACTTAACATCTTCATGATCTACTTCCTCTAGATCAATGAAATCATTCAGTTTGTCCACATGTTGTTGCATTGTAAGAAGTCATGTGCCAACAAACGGAAGTAAAAGTTGTCCATAATTTAAGGGAAGGTCATGTAGTGGAGCCTGAAGATTGAGAGGAGCATATCTATCAGCTATAGCTATGTGAGATGAGGTTAAACCAGCATTGGGAACATGGAATGAAGACAAAAGAGGAAGAGAAAATGCTGTTACAATAATTGATAGAATGGATGTAATGGATCCAACGAGAATAGTTGGAACACAACAGTGTGGAAAGGCAAATGGAAGTTAAACAATTGGAGAAGAAAATGATGGAACAAGAAACTGGAATGTGGGAGATTTAAAAACAGTTGTTTGAAGTTGATGAACAAAATGTTTTAATTTATAGAACTGTAACTAAATATCTTTATTCTCCTCTGAAGCACTTATTCATTGAACAGTACTAGGAATATAAGGTTTTAGCTTTGTTTCATCAAACGTTGTGTCTAACAAACTGGACTCTGATTTCTATTTGAATAGAATATGCTCAAATTTTAAATCAAATTGAATGTCTTCAACATAGTTTATCTCTTTAGGTAGAGAAAAAGACTTTTCTAAAAGAACAGTACCTGTTTTTTTTTACAGACTTCCTTTTTCTGAAGAGTTTTTCTAGGTTTGTTAAGACTTCTAGTGGATTTGGGTCTAGATGGCTCCTTGTATGAATCATTCCATACGCAAGAATTTCAAATGAAATAATCTCAAACTTTACACTATGGAGTCACCAAAGCAAAAATAGCAGCCATTGTTGTTATCTAACCTTTTGTTTGCCCCCAGAAAGTAGTTATGATCATTAAAACAATTATGGGGAAGATATGCTTCTGCGTTCTCTAGTATGGTTGCCAAGATGTTATCACTCACAAATGTCCTCTTAGTTGTAGGATATAAGTTTCCAAGGTAACCTTTGCACTCAAACTTATAGATTGAAGGCTAGCCCCTTCAATCCAGAGAGGGCTCTCTCTGTTATAGTCTAATCACTGAAATCAGCAATTGAATGTGCTTTATACAATGGCTAGATCTTTAGATATGTTGTGTAATGTAGCCTTTGGTTGGGCCTGAGGGAAATAGTTCAATGGTTGATGGAGTCAAACAAATGGGTTTAGATTAATTTACCAAGATAATTGGTTGTTTGATCAAGATTGATAAAGGCAAGGTGGATAGAATATCCTAGACCTTTTGCATTGCTATAGATGGAGGGAGAAAGTAGGAGAATAGTCCACTACAATAGCACATACACAATGAATCCTAGAGTAGATTTAGAAGATCAAAATGAGAATATTTGAAAATCTCAACTCAGAGCATCAAACCATAGATGAATTCTTAATTAATTATTCTTATTCAAATACCTAGAAGACATACATTTGCATGATATTATAAAAGAAGAAACAGTAAAGCATACAGAGAATACATACTAAGACTTACTATTGCAGGAATCTTTATATCATTGTTCATAATCTACTGATCTTGGCAAACTAAAATGAATAAGCCTTCCAAACACGAAGACAATGACTATTCCTTCTCCAAAAACCAACATTTTTTCCATATTTTGTTAAAATTTGGGTACCAGAGGACAAGTGGTTCCCTAAGGATTTGATCTTTGGCCTAGGGAAAAGTGCCCAAATTTATTTTTTACTTTTCTCCTAAAGTGACTTTATAAGTGGTAAAGTCAATTTAATTTAAAAGTAACTTTATAAGTGGTAAAGTTACATTATAATTTAGAAATGACTTTATAAGTGGTAAAGTTACATTCTAATTTTAAAATGACTTTATAAGTGGTAAAGTTACATTCTACTTTAAAAGTGACTTTATTAAAGTGAATGAAGAATTAGAAAGTGAAAAAGTGACAATGGAAATAAAAGGCTAAGTGGGTCTTTATTTAAGTGAGTTAGTTAAAAAATAGAAAATGAAATTAAATGCACATTTATTCTCATCCCTAGATCTAAATGAATCTCAACCATTAAATCTTAGGGTAACCCAAAAGGTCATTTAGAGAATAAAAGGAAAAGAGGAGGAAAAGATCAATTCATTCTTTCATGAGCATTTGAGACAAAAAGAAGAGAGAGCAAAGAAAAAATTTCTTAGCGGTGAGGAAGTGAAGAAGCGCAGCAAGAAGACATTTCAACAAATCTGGGCAGCAGCGTTTATTGGCACGCATCCCAAGGAAAAACCATACAGCAGGAGAAAGGCACAGAAATCGAGGAAGAGGGACAGCAAGTTTTGGGCACATTTTTCGAGGTTGGTCGTACAACATTTAATGTTGTTTTATTGCTATAAAAATTTATGTTTTGGTTGTTTGCTAATTGGCACGATTTTCGAGGTGGAGTTGAAGCACGAAAGTCGAGATAAGTTGTAATTTGTGGTTGCTGGAATTTTTACTGTGTATTTCAGTTTCTCTATAAAATCATTTTCAAAAATAAAGAAGAACTCTCAAACTGGGTTTCCCCAAGAGTTGTAGGGGGTTTTTCTAGGGTCACATTGACCAAAAATCACTCGGTTATTTTCTATGTGTGGTTGTCATAATTTTGCTGTGTTTTATTTCTGCAATTTCAGCAGTTGTGAAATCTCTAAATTTGTGTTTTCAAAAAAATATTATCATTTCCAGATTTTAGAATTTTTATCATGCTTGGATTTAAAACTAAATGCATGGAGTGATAAGGAAAACTGATAACCGGAGTGGAGGTTGAAATTTCTTCATGGTATCAGAGCTTGGCTGGCTTAAAAGTGCAATTTGGGACAACAAAATGAAAATTATAGCAAGCTGGTTTTTACACAGAAAACAGAAACCTTTACCATAGATTTGAAAATTTCATTTTGATAAGATAGTGAAACATGTCTTTGGGTTTGAGAGATGAAGACAGGTTGGATGGGTAGAACAACTACAGTGCATGGAATGAGAGAATTCAGAGCATCTTTGAGGAAGCAGAAGTTTGGGGCATTATGGTAAATACCACACAGAACCCAGTAGCAATACCTACTGACCATGTACAGTTGGCAGAGTTTAACAAAAAGAATTCTAAGGAAAAAAGATTGATTCTGGAAGGAATCAAAGACCATGTCATTCCTCATGTGAGAGGAAAGACTTATGCACATGAGATGTGGACATCCTTGACCAATCTTTACCAGAGCTCAAATGAAAACAGAAAATGGTCCCAAAGGAGAAAGTGAAGGCCATTAAAATGGATAAGACTAACAGTGCTACAGCATACCTCACAAAGATCACTTCAATGAGAGATGAATTGGCAGTCGTAAGTGAGATCACTGCACCCACTGAGTTGGTGAGAATTGCTTTGAATGGTCTTCCCAAGACTTGGGAGAATTTTGTGGATGGCATTGTTGCATGGGAAAACCTTCCCGATTAGGAGAAGTTGTGGGATGATTGCATTCAAAATGAGATAAGAAAGAACCATCTTGGGGCAGCGAAACAAGTGGAGGAGGATGACAATGTGGCAGTGTTAGCAAAAGGAAAGAAGGGCAGAGTAAAGAATCAAGCTTCCAACAGTGGAGGCAAAAGCAAAGGTAAAGGCAAGCAGCAAAACAAGGAGAATGACTATTCCAAAGTCAAATGTTGGAATTGTCAAAAGTTGGGACACTATGATGTTGTGTGTCCGGAGAATAAGAACAAGAAAGGGAAATACAAACCCATGGCAGCTTCTGCAGAGATAGAGAGCTTCTCAGAGAGATTTGATCAGGAGTTTGGGTTCATAGCTTGTAAGGCCACTAGCGCAAGATCACCTGCCATACAGGTTCATAGGGAGTGTGCCTTCCCTGCTACTAGAAGAGCATCTTCTAGCATTTGGTATGTTGACAGTGGCGCTTCCCGCCACATGACAGGGGTCAGAGAGTACTTCTCAGAGCTTTCAGAGGGGGATACTGATATGGAGGCAATACTTGGTGATGACAGCATTATTAGAGCAGTCGGTGTGGGGACATTGACATTTGATAGGGGAACCAAACCTCCCTTGAAAGTGTCAGATGTTCTATATGTGCCTGGAATGAAGAACCTAATATCCGTCTAAGCACTTGAGTATAGAGGGTATGATGTGTTGTTCATGAGAGGGCAGGTGCTTATATATCCTAGGGGAACTCTAGCTTCTTCAACTAGAGAGATTGGTGTGCACCATGCCAAGGTGTACAAGCTCTCGTTCCAGCCCCTGATGGCATTGAGCAGCAGCACCCGAGACAAGACCGACAGCAAATCTAGCAGTTCAGAGTTGTGTGAGATTTGGCACCGCAAGATGGGGCATATGTATCATGGGGCCTTGAGTACATTGCGGGATATCACCACTAGTGTGCCATATTTCAGTTCTGATCACCTTGATGTACGCAGAGGATGTGCTATGGGGAAGTTTGCCAGATCCCCTTTTCCCAACAGTGACAGCAGAGCGACCGGAATCTTTGACTTGATTCATACCAATGTGAGTAGTCGAATGTCTCATGTATCCTTGAGTGGCTATGAGTACTATGTTTTATCCATTGATGACCACTCCAGGAAGACCTGGATTTATTTCTTGAAGACCAAGAGTGAGGTCTTCAAGTGGTTTCAAGAGTTCAAAGCTCTTGTAGAGAACCAAACATGTAGGAAGATCAAGATCCTCAGGTCAGACAATGGAGGGGAGTATACCCTTAGTGAGTTTGTTGATTTTTGTGTTGAGGCAGGCATTAGGAGGGAGTTCATAGTTCCTTACTACCCCCAGCAGAATGGGGTTGCAGAGAGGAAGAACAGATCCATTGCAGGCGCTGCCAAAGCCATGCTTCATGATCAGGGGTTACCTTTATTTTTGTGGGCAGAGGCCTGCAACACTGCTGTTGCAGAACAGGAGTCCACATCATGCCTTGGGGAATGTGACTCCGGAGGAGGCTTTTTCTGGGAAGAGGCCTGATGTTGGACACTTTCGTATCTTTAGGTGCCTTACATATTTGTATGTCCCCAAGGAGAACAGGAGCAAGTTAGAGCACACTGCAAACAAGGGCATCTTTATGGGTTATAGAGAGACCTTGAAAGCTTATCGGATTTATATTCTTGTGCAAAGGAAAGTGGTTGTCAGGCGGGATGTGAAGTTCGAGGAGGAGAGAGCTTTCAGGAGGTCACCGAAGTTAGAGTATCCATAGTCACCTGAACCTCAGGAGCAGTTGAGTCAGTCACGGGGATCCAATGGTCAGGGATCAGAAGGTACATCGATTACAGTGTCAGGTCCATCAATGAGTAGTTGCTCTCAGAGTTAGGTGGGTGGTTCTTCAGGCAGCATGCAGGGAAGTCCACAGAGCAGTTCGCAGGGCAGTCCATAGAGTAGTTCACAGGGTAGTCCACTAATGGACAATTTGCACAGCACTTTAGCATCTTCAGGCATGAAGTCAGTTGGCAGGTATTCAGGAGTTCAGGCTTATGATGATGAGGAGGATTCTTTCACTCCGGTGGGAGAAGTATGCTCAAGGAAGAGGAAGCCCAAGTGGCTTCAAGACACCTTGCACGAGGCCACATCAGTTGTTGGGCCAAAGAGACAGGTTAGAGAGAGTAAACCACCTGAGCGGTTCTATAGTTACATGGCATTGGTAAAAAACATTGTTGACTCCGAGCCTTCTAGTTATGAGGAGGCATCCAGCTAGCAAGTCTAGAGAGAGGCCATGATAGAGGAGTATTCTTCTATTATGAAGAACGATGTTTGGGAGGTAGTTCTGAGGCCTGAAGGTAAATCGGTTGTTACTTCCAGATGGCTCTACAACATAAAGCATGCTGCAGATGGTAGCATCGAGAATTTCAAGGCTCGATTTGTGGCAAGAGGGTTCTCACAGGTAGAAGGAGTTGACAATGAGGAGACATTTGCTCCCGTAGCTCGATATACATCTATTCGCTCCATTATATCGATTGCAGCAAAGATGGGTTGGAAGATCCATCGGATGGATGTGAAGATTGCATTCCTCAATGGCTTCATTCAGGAGGAGGTTTATATTGAGCAACCGCAGGTCTTTGAGGTGCATGGGAAGGAGTCCCATGTATGCAGATTGAAAAAGGCACTCTATGGCCTAAAGCAAGCTCCTAGAGATTGGTACTCGAGGATTGATACATACTTGCAACAGTTGGGTTTCACAAAGAGTGAGGCTGATCCAAACCTATACTTCATTGTGGTGGGTGAGGAGCCTCTCATTCTGGTGTTGTATGTTGATGACTTGATCATCACTGGTGCAGAGAGACTCATTGACGGCTGCAAGAGAGATCTTGCTTCAGAGTTTGAGATGAAGGATATCATCTTGATGCATTATTTTCTGGGATTGGAGGTGTGGTAGGAGGAGGGGCATTTCTTCCTGGGACAAGGAAAGTACATTGTAGATATTCTTAGCAGATTTCACGTGGAGGACTGCAAGCCCATGTCTACACCTATGATCACTAACTGGGAGAAGCTTCATGCTTATGATTATGAGATGGTGGATCCTACTCTATACAGACAGTTGATTGGTTGTTTGATGTATTTGGTCAACACTCGACCAGATATATGTTTTCCAGTTAACACTATGAGTCAGTTCATGTGTGAGCCTCGGAGAGTGCATTGGGTAGCTGCAAAACACATTCTTTGTTACTTGCAGGGAACAGTGGATTTTGGTCTGGATTATAGACAGGGTGATGGACTGAGACTGGCAGGGTACACAGATTCAGATTGGGCAAGTTGTGCTTCAGATAAGAAGAGTACTTCTGGGTGTTGTTTTGGGATGGGTTTGGCAGTTGTGTCGTGGATCAGCCAGAAACAACAGTCAGTTGCATTGAGTTCAGCTGAGGCAGAGTATATGGCTGCTAGTTTGGCTAGTTGTGAGGCCATATGGCTTCACAAGATGTTGTTTGGTCTGTTTGGTCAGGCATTGAGACCTTCAGTAATTTACTTTGATAATCAAAGTTGCATAAAACTCACGGAGAATCCAATTTTTCATGACAGATCAAATCATATTGAGATCAAGTATCACTTCATTAGAGACTATGTCCAAAAGGGAGTTGTCAAGCTTGAATACATTTCTACAAATGAGCAGATAGCGAACATTTGCACCAAAGCCTCACCACGGGGCAAGCATGTATACTTCAGAGACAAGATGGGATTGGTGAAGAACACTTTCCTCGGTAAGAGGCAGTGTTAAAATTTGGGGACCATAGGACAAGTGGTTCCCTAAGGCTTTGATCTTTGGCCTAGGGAAAAGTGTCCAAATTTACTTTTTACTGTTCTCTTAAAATGAATTTATAAGTGGTAAAGTCAATTTAATTTAAAAGTGACTTTATAAGTGGTAAAGTTACATTCTAATTTAAAAGTGAATTTGTAAGTGGTAAAGTTACATTCTACTTTAAAGGTGACTTTATTAAAGTGAATAAAGAATTAGAAAGTGAATAAGTGACTATGGAAATAAAAGGCTAAGTGGGTCTTTATTTAAGTGGGTGAGCTAAAAAATAGAAAGTAAGAATTAAATGCACATTTATTCTCATCCCTAGATCTAAATGAATCTCAACCATTAGATTTTAGGGTAACCCAAAAGGTCATTTAGAGAATAAAAGGAGAAGAGAAGAGGAAAAGATCAATTCATTCTTTCATGAGCATTTGAGAGAAAGAGAAGAGAGAGCAAGGAGAAAATTTCTAAGCAATGAGGAAGTGAAGAAGAGCAGCAAGAAGACATTTCAGCAAATCTGGGCAGCAGCCTTTATTGGCATACATCCCAAGGAAAAACTATACAACAAGAGAAAGGCACAGAAATCGAGGAAGAGGGATAGCAAATTCTGGGCACATTTTTCAAGGTTGGTCGTACAGCTTTTAATGTTGTTCATGTTTTGGCTATTTGTTGATTGGCATGATTTTCGAGGTGGAGTTCAAGCATGGAAATCGAGATAAGTTGTAATTTATGGTTGCTGGAATTTTTACTATGTATTTCAGTTTCTCTGTAAAATCATTTTCAGAAATAAAGAAGAGCTCTCAAACTGATTTTCCCCAAGATTTGTAGGGGGTTTTTCTAGGGTCACATTGACCAAAAATCACTGTTATTTTCTATGTGGTTGTCATTGTTTTGTTGTGTTTTATTTCTGCAATTTCAGCAGTTGTGAAATCTCTAAATTTGTGTTTTCAGAAAAATATTATCATTTCCAGATTTTAAAATTTTTATCATGCTTGGATTTAAAACTAAATGCATGGAGTGATAAGGAAAACTAATAATCGGAGTGGAGGTTGAAATTTCTTCATATTTCTCATGTAATATATAGGAAAAATGCAATAGATATAAGGTTCTTAAAGTATGGTAGCAATAATTCATAATAACCCTATCATCTTAGCGACTCGGATCTCTAATCTGGCACATATAAGGTCAAAACAAAGTATAAGACTAATGTGTATACTCCAGCTGGTATCCTAGAACAATAGTGAAGTCACTACTGCAAAATAGGATTTGGAACTGTTTCCCTGTTTACAAGTTTGATATCTTGAGCCAAAACTCATATTCCTTCCTTGTAGTCAACTGATACATGAACCTAGAAACAATGTCAAAATTGTATCATTGTCTACTTCGTTCAAGGCTTTCCTTTCTCATATTGCCATGTACTCCCTTAGCCACAAAAACCTCTGATATATGACCGCAGTATATTAAAAAAAAAAAAAAATCTTAAAGATTAAACTGAGTAGGTCAAATTGTTGAGGGACCATTAGGTTTTGTTCAACAAAACTAGGGTTTGTGTAATACTCTACCCCATGAAGTAAACTAATCATTTTTCTTTGTCTTCTGTAGCCTGAGCAAGGATGTCTAGCTTGTTTTGACTCTTTGTCACCATTCTAGCAAGGTTTTGTGAAGCTTTGTCAGCTTCTAGGGTTTTTTTCCTTCTTTTCAACATGTTACGTTTTCCTCTGTCTCTTTCTGCTCTTTGAGATTTGCACCGTCTTCTCTTCTGCATCAATAATCATTGTTTCTTTCATCTTAGAGTTCATTCTAGCTTTGAAATTTAGTCTCATTTTATTCGTAGGGCGAGTGTGAGATTTTTTCCATAAACCCTAAGCTCAGTCTCAGTGTCTTCATCCTTTGTTTCTATTTTCTACTTTCCCTTTTTGCTTTGTGATGCTCTCTGTTTTGTTTCTTCCTCTTCTACTACAATTCTTTGTTGGCTTCTAGTCCTACTTACATAAACTTTAATCTATGGTGCTTTCCTAGGAGCTTTATCATGTTTTTCAACATGAAGGTGACTAGATTCTTCGTTAGTTTCCTAAACTACGGTTTGGGCAGAAACTCTGGTGTGGCCTCTCCTTGGTCTTCTAGGTACAAGTGGTCTTGGGTTTCTTTTTCTCATTTGCCTCAAATGTTGCTCCTGCTTATTCAACTCATGAGTGTATAATATTTTAATTAGGTCGTGATGACAAATATCTTGGGCTTGTAGATCAGGTCTTGTTCTTGCTTTAGTGCACATCTTTAGCAAACTTTGATGGAGGAAATATGGTCCATTCATCTTGCTAAAACCTGCCAAATGTAAAGAAACCCCATATGATACAAGTAAGCTTTCAAATACCTACCTTCACATGTGAAGAAGAGTTGAACAACTCTAAGGGAAGCAAACCATTCAGGCTTCAGCATACTTTGGAGGACCCCTACATTCCAATCTTGATTCTGACAATCCTCCTTGAGGAAAAAATTCAAATCTACATTTTGCAACTTTTGTTTTTTAAACCACCTTTCACCCTCAGTTGGCAAACATATTGCTTCAGCAATTGATTCCTTTGTAACAAGGAACTGCAGGGTCCTAATTCTTGCGGTGTTTTCAATGAAGGAAAAGATGAAATCATGGCAACAACTGAGATTATGCCCATTATAACAATGGAACATTGGCTCCTATCCTGCATTTCTGAAAAGGTCCAACATTTCGTGGTAGACTTCGAAATACATACAATCAGGTTCAAATCTCTTTACATGACCAGATCGACCCATCTTGCAAAGATTCTGATGTTGCAAACACTTTTACTAACTTTGAAACACTTTGTCGAAGGTTGTAAGATGCTCAGAAAGCTTCCTATGTACTAAAACTACAAATATGGGTTTGTTGGAAAACTTTGTTTTAGGGAAAACATGGCAGATAATGATTTAATTTTCAACTGCTCTAATGGGCATCAAAACGTTGCTAACTGTCAAATCATGGATAAACACTACTAATATTTTATGAACAAACACTTGGGCACTCAAAAGAATGGAATTATTGGCTCAAAAACCAAGTTTTAAAAAAAAATGGTGGTCACTACGAAAATTTGGCAATAGGTTAAACGTGATGCAAAAAACTTAGGATAAGATTAGGGTTAGGTAAAAAAAAAATGATGAGACATATTCCTAGGCTTAGATAGCAAGTTTTATAAAAATATATACCCCCTTTACATAATGATGACTTTGTAAAAAAAATGAACTGATAACGTTGCCTTGAACTGAAGGTGCAAACTTGATGCTAACAGTTGGGTTGTTAAAAATTTGTAAAAAGTTGTCTATTTGTGCACGTGTTGATTTACTGTTGTTTATATTTCATTGTGAAAATTAGTTTGTTGTGGAATTTGAGTTAGTAGTCTCAAAGATTCTAAGACCCTAACCTAGATTCTTCAGTGTCATAGAAAAACAACAGAATATTCAACAAATCATTTCTCCTCCATTGTGAGGAGTTACATGGAGTGTCATATATCATTGTAAAGGTCTCGGAATAAGTTTTCCAACCATATATAATATGATTCCATTTGGGATAGGTAAATGGAGTAAAAATGCAATCAAATATAGGGTATTAAAATGGGGTATAGAAAATCCAAAAAACGTTTCTACTCAAACATGAGTTAGAGAGAGTGCCATATACCTTTGGAAAGGTCTCAAAATAATATTTCCAACCATTTATGCTTCCATTTGAGCTAAATAAATGAAGTAAAAATGCATTCAAATATAAGGTACCCAAATGGGGCATCAAAAATCCAAAAATAATATTTCGAAATGTTTTATTTGAATATGTAACATTCTCTTTCATTTCGATAGCCTTTGACATCAATTACAACTTCTTTCAACAAACAATACAACAGTGCATCAATCACATAAATAATTGGACACAGGATGTTTACATGTAAACTCGTACGAGTGAAAACCACAAATCTTCTTTTAATTTTAATGTAAATTCAAGCACGAAATTCAATTTACATCAGATTATGTAGACAACAACCTACAAGAGGTTCCAACCCCTATTCTTTGCAAGCGCCCACTTGCCAAAAGTACTAAATCACACTATTTGCAGGAACCAATTCCTCGATCTTTACAGACTCCTACCTGAAAGAAGATTCGTTCCCATGATAGTCAACTTTAATATTAGTTTGACCTAGCTTCTCTGATCTTTTCTTTGCAACACCCACTATTTTTTTTATTCTCTAATTCGAATGGATTTAAATCAAATCAGTGCAAGTCCTTTATACTTTTGCAAATGGACACGCCTCTTTTTCAACAAATGAATCTTCAGCACTCCACACTAGCAATTTTCTTGTACACAATAGATCTCAGGTTAATCTCCACATTCAACCTTTTTTTATCTCTCCTTTACACACTTTTTCTCTTATCTACTTAATATTTCTGACATTTTGCATTTTCAACCTCTACCAAGTACTCTCATATACACTGTTTGTCACTCTATTTTTTATGCCCAATTAGGAACTCAACTATATAAATTTCTACAGCACCGTTGCTCCTCATGAACTACCACAACACCACTTGTCTGCGACAGTCTTTTCACCTTCACAACCATGAGAATACAGGACACTTGACTTCTCACGTTGTTTGATTTCTATTGATTCTCATATTTTGGATGTTTTTTCAATTTTTGGTATCCCTAAAACACCAAATTTTCGAACTCATTTTATTAAATTTGATGCCCAAAAAGCCACCAAAATTACCATCTTAGCCCTTGATTTTTAATCTCCTTGAACCATATGGCCAAGAACCAAAACGGATGGTTTAATCCCAACAGGCGCTTAGCCCTAGACCTGTGCACATTAGCACTTTAACGTTATAACGAAATTTCAGACAATCTGTCATCTGACCCTTCTTCATCCTGTGCTTGGTAGTGTGCTCCCATATTTGGTTTAGGCCCAGAAGTTCTCACACCTGGATAAATCTTGGGATCTGGGATCTGGTCCCCACTCCCTTTACATGAAGTTGCACCATTGTGTGGTCGAATGGTTGGGCAACACTTCTAAGCCTTTCCATCAGATTATCTTTTGGCTCTAACACCCTCACATCTGGATGAATTGGGGGATCTGATATTCGGTCCTCACTTCCCTTCACACTAGATGCCTTGCCATAGGATGTCTCGCAATCCAGAGAACTCCTTAACCTTGACATGGAGTACACCTTACCTTGAGGTATACATTAAGTCTTGGATTTGGGGATCTGAGATCCAATTCATTCTTCAACTATCAATCCACTTGCACAACCCAAACCCTAGATGCTCGGATGTCTGATCCTAAGACCTGTGCTAAGGGTTGTATCTGGCATTCAATTGTTTAGTAATGATGCATATTGTGTGCACCTTTAAACCGCCTGATTCTCAAATGGCCTTTGCCTCCATACTCTTAAACATGGAAAAAACGTTGAAATTCCTTAACACTGTGAAGCCTTACAAAACAACATCCTAGAATAAATCTCAAGGTATGCCACATTATCTGTGATATCACTACCACATCTACCACGTCGTCTCTTTGTCAATTCTCATGCCACATCACCATTGTGTCACTCAAAAAATGTCACTTGGCCACCCAAAAATGCCAAATCCACCTGCCATGTGTCATGACCACAGAGTACCACAACATCATTTGTGCCACATCACTACCACGTGTAATACCATATGAATGCCACCTGTAATGCCATGTGTTACTTTGACCACCCAAAAGAATTGAATCCACTACCACATGTCCTCACCACAAGGTGCCACCTCTCAACCTGCGACCTATTTGCCATCAACCACAGTCACTGACACCTATCTCCATGTGTTGCCTTGTCATATTGGGGTCCACCTTCTGTTTGGCGCAAGGTAATTTGGATCTGAAGGCTTTCTTAAGCAGTTTCCCTATTGATCTCCTGGAGCCTGGATGCTCAAATGCCTTGGTGCATCCCAAAAGGGTTTGGATCCAAGATGAATCCACCAAACTCAACCCCAGATGGTCGAATATGCATCGTCTCATGGAACCATGACCCATCAAACCCTGGACCAGGTCTTTCTGGATTCCATCACTTCAAACTCAAGTTTCTCTTCATTGTTGGGGAGTTAGACTAAGTGATATACCATAGGAAATCTCTCTAGGAGAGCTATCAAACCAAACACTTTTCACACTCTTTTGAACAAGGTATTCGAAGGCAAAAAAATAGACTAGTCAAGCTCCTCGTCCAACACTCTACAAGCTAGACTTCCAACACTAAGGACTAAAAGTCAATTTCATGTATACAACAATGACATCAATGACAATGGATACTTAACAAGCTCCCCCTAAACTTGACATAAATGACTAAACTTGACATCAATGACAACAAACTGTTGAATTTCCACAACCTTAGGACTAGGTTAGAGTCTTAGAATCACGCTACCAAACCAATAATCTCACCATAAACTACTTTGCATGGCAGAAAAATAAACCAATGAATCACACATGCACAAATACACACTTTTTAACAAAATTGTACAATATTGTACAATCACCAATCTTAGTTATATTAAACCAAATATGAATAATACAAGAGTCTATGGTATACAAGATACTATGACAAACTTTGTTGCAGCTTCAATGTTGTATCTTGTCCTACCGGTCCTTCGCACCTGTATTGCTCACTAGTTGTGCCTTAGTCCATCAAGGCCACAACACATCGAGGCTCCACGAGGGTTGCCACCTAACATAGTTGCACGTCACTTATGTAGCATGTACACGGGCTGATCCAATCTGCTCTTTGGGTTGGCCAATTCCTAAGCTCCAAATTGCCACGCTAGCAGTCACCTTTGTCCATCAAGGTGCAGCACTTTGGCACCAACCTTCACCCAATCTTCAACTCCTCTTCGTCACTTTAAGATAGCTTGTCTAGTGCAACTTTGAGCTATCAACATGCTGCCCTCCACCAAACCAATGACGCCCAATCCTTCACTATAAGTTCTACTCTTAATTGAGGTCTCCAACTGTCCAAGTTGACCTCAATACATGCCACTTATAGGCTGCAATATAATCTGATCCAAATTGGTCACTTGACCCAACAAGCACCAAACGTTGCTCCAATAAGCATGTACTAGCTCATTGTTTTGAGGTCCGCTATAAACGCTGCAACTTGGCCTAGTTAGGGCACAACTCAGTCCGTTCTCCAGCGTTGTTTTCTGCCCAAAATTGCACCAAAGAAATGTGGTTGCCCTTTCTTGAGAGGTCGAGGAGGTCTGCTCCAAATCTGGGTTGTGCCAACCCTCAACCAACCTTCAGCCTACCTTCAAATGATTGCGGCATGCTACAGCGAGCTCCTCCAAGCTTGCAGCGTGTTAGTTTAGGGTATGTCCGCCCTTTCCCTGCCCTCAAAATAGTCCTAGAGGTTGTGGTGTCACAGCAAGGGAAGTCGAAACCTTCTCCAGCACTTCGAACCCCTTAAAATACCCTTCAAACAATCCCTAAATCCCACACTAGTTTGCCTCCTTCTTGTGGCCCTAAAACAGAAATATCCTTCCTCTCCAACAAGCTTCTCTCTTGTGTTTTGTTGCACAAATGGATGAGAATTAGCCTTGCCTTCACCCTCTATTTATACACAAATGAGGGGCTCCACGAATTTGATGAAGAGTCATGTCCCTTGGATGAATTCCTTGAGCCTACATGACTTGTCCTTGTCCAAATATTAATGACAACTTCAAAAATTCATCACCACTTCTACAACTCGAAATTCGACGATTGTTGAAGCGTTCAATTCTCCTTTCCCCCCTCTATCGTTTAATGCCATCAAATGTAGAAATGTGCTTCTAGAAATGCCCAAAAAATATTTTGGTGCAAAACCGGTGTTGCGAATATCTCGATAACGTCCCGATTTTATTTCAAAACCACAATTTTTTGGCCTAGCCGATATTTGTCGATTTTTAAAGATATTTTTATGGTATCTTAAATTTGCCAATTTTTGCCGATTTTTACCGATATTTTCCCAATTTTTATGACTTTTTGGTTTTCCGAACCCTTGTCGATTTTATCCCGATGTCGATGTTTGCAACATTGTGAAAAACCCCATACTTGGGTTCCAAGGCCACAAGTGACCCTTGTGGCACTTTGCCCTCCAAACCCTAAGCCCTAGGGCTTGGAGTACCTCCCAAGCTACAAAATTCAACACAAACTGCCAACACACTCAACACCATAAAACACTTTGAACTCAAATTTTGCCGATGTTTGGCAATTTTTACCGATATTTTCCCAATTTTTACAATATTTTGGT
Source organism: Pinus taeda (assembly GCA_000404065.3). NCBI lineage: Eukaryota > Viridiplantae > Streptophyta > Pinopsida > Pinales > Pinaceae > Pinus > Pinus taeda. Next base: position 79,435 of record APFE031145335.1, read on the forward strand.
TTTCTAGACCTTTGCCAATTCTATCCCATTGCCGATGTTCACAACATCGTGAAAAACCCCATACTTGGGTTCCAAGCCCACAAGTGACCCTTGTGGTGCTTTGCCCTCCAAACCCTGAACCCTAGGGCTTGGAGTACCTCCCAAGTTACAAAAATCAACACAAACTTCCAACACACTCAACACCATAAAACCCTTTGAACTCAAATTTGAAAATTACTTCACCATAAACCCTAATTATTAACCCTCTTGGGTAGTCATTGTAAAATAATTTTCCAGAGACCCTTGACTTGGTTTAACTAGGACATTTGATCCCTAAAGCCTCTCTTGTGTTTTATTGCATCCATCACTAAAATCAGAGAAATAGTAGTTGAAGTTGCAGTGGTAACTCTCCCATGTTCACCTTGTGAGGCTTTGCACTACAATGCAAGATTTTGTTCTAACAAGACTCTTGGGCTAAGCCGTGATAAATATTTGGATTCTAGCAACATTTGGTGTTTTAGATCAATGGTGGGGTTGCTCCAGTCTAATTTATCTTCCCAGAAAAACTACTCTCAATTGATGAGATATTTGGGGCAGAGTTAGAAGATATTGGTTCTCTTGGAAGGATCGTGCTCAAAAGAAATGTTTTAAAAGTTGGAATTAGATTGCAACTGGCTGAGGATAAGACTCGAATCAAAATTGGCTAGCAAATCAGTGTATGAACCATATATATATAACCATTAGAATTATATCTGCAAAGAATGCTTGTGTATATACCACATCATGGTGAATATAGAAAAATGGCATCTATATATCCAAAACAAATAGACTCTAAATGGTTTGTAGAGTCCAAAAAACAGCATGCTACAAGCTACCACATATCAATGATCAACATTATCAGACTCATTAAAAAATCCGCATGCTATAAGCTACCACATATCAATGATTAACAATAAATAGACTCTAAATGGTCTGTAGAGTCCAAAAAATAGTGTGCTACAAGCTACCACATATCAATGATCAACACTATCGAACTCATTAAAAAATCAGCATGCTATAAGCTACCACATATCAATGATTAACATTATCAAACTCATCGCCACTGCTGGGAATGCGATCTTTATCATGAAATACATGATCATCCTCTACCTTGGACTTGGCAAACTCCTCAGGAACATCTTCAACTCAGCGCCACAAACTCCTCACAAATGTTCAATAAGAGGGCAAACAAAGGAGAGGGTTGTTGTGTAACATTCTTTTAGGTTTCTAGGGCTTGAACAGAACAGAATTAGTTCAATTTACTGGTTCCGTACCACACCAGCATCAAACAATCCAAAGGCCAAATCACCCCTGAAGGCACTGAACCAGCATAGCCAGCCGAATCCAAGTTTAATTCGGCTGTTTGTACAAACACTGCTCAAAATTGCATATTTCACAAAAATAAAAATTAAAAAAAAAAAAACCTAGAACATCATACTGGTTATTAACCCAAGAGACAAGTTTGGGGTGGCCTTAAGTGGGCCAAATAGAAAGCCCATTTTAAATATGATATACAAGTAATGTATGTATTAGACCAGGCAGTAACTCCATTAGGCAAAAATGATTCGTGTGTATTATTCCATCAGGTAGGTCTTCATTATATACATGAGGGAGAGACTGTTCAGTTCGTCCCCTGATGACTGTTCATATTTCCTATTTATCTATCTACATAAATTCACCCAATCACAAGGATTAGGTGTCAACATTCCCCCCCTTAATCTGAAGGGATGTTGGTGAGTCCAAGCATCATTCTGAATCGTTCAAGCTTTTCTCTTCCAAGTGCTTTGGTGAAGATGTCTGCAATTTGCTCATTTGTGGAACAATGACGGAAATGGATTGTTTTGGCCTCAACATGATGTCGAATCAGGTGATATTTAGTATTGATGTGCTTTGATCGATCATGGAACTTTGGGTTCTTGGCCAACTTTATTGCAGAGGTATTGTCAATCATGAGTGGAGTTGATTGTACTTGTTTTACCTGCAAATCTTCAAGAATTTTCCTGAGCCACACAATTTCTTTTGTTGCTTCAGCTGCTGCCATGTATTCTGCTTTTGTTGTGAAATCTGCTGGAACTGATTGTTTGTGTGATCTCCAGGAGACAGCGTCTGATCCAAGACTCATAGCATATCCTGAAGTTGATACCCCAGTTTCTTTGTCTCCATCGAAGTCTGAATCAGAGTATCCAATCAAGTTGAAGTCGTCCACTTGTGTATACTTGATTCCAAAGTCTTAAGTTCCCTTCAAGTACCTTAGAACTCTTTTTGCAGCAAACGAATGTCCCTCACAAGGCTTTTGCATAAACCTAGAGAGGATTCCAACAGCAAACGAAATCTCTGGTCTAGTAGTAGTTAGGTAGTTGAGACTTCCTACAAGCTGTCTATACTTTGTTGCATCCTCAAATTCTTTTCCTTCAATAGATGTGAGCTTTAAGTTTTGTTCCATTGGAGTAGTAAGAGGATTGCACTCTGTCATGCCAAACATGTTCAACAAATATCTAATGTTTTTCTTTTGAGAAAGAAATATGGACTTTGGATGTTGGGTTACTTCAATGCCAAGATAGTAATGAACATAGCCCAAATCAGTCATTTCAAAATTTTTCCCCAATTCCTTCTTTATGGATGCAATGTAGCTTTCATTGTTCCCTATCATCAAAAGATCATCTACATATACCACAAGATATACAACTGTTTTGCCAAATTTCTTAACAAATAAAGTTGCATCATCAAAATCAAAATGTTTGAAATTGAGTTTCAGAAGATGCTCAGTTAGTTTTTCATTCCAGGGTCGCGGTGCTTGTTTGAGGCCATACAAGGACTTCACAAGTTTGCATACTTTATGTTCATGTCCTTTCACAGCAAATCCTTCAGGTTGGGACATAAAAGCATTCTCTTTTAGATCTCCATTCAAGAAAGCAATTTTTACATCCATTTGATGGACTTTCCAACCGTTCTGAGCTGTTAGTGCAAAGAGTGTCCGGATGGTAGCCCATTTTGTTGTGGGGGCAAAAGTCTCCTCATAATCGACCCCTTCCTTCTGTGCAAAACCTTTTGCCACAAGCCTAGCTTTGTGTTTGTCAAGTGAGCCATCAACTTTATACTTGTTCTTGTAGACCCACTTGCAACCAATTGGTTTGGTTCCAAATGGAGGATCAACCAGCTTCCAAGTGCCGTTCTTTATGAGGGCATCATACTCCTTTTGCATCGCTTCTTTCCATTCATCATGAGAAGCAGCTTTTTTAAAGGAAGTTGGTTCAAAATCTGTAGACAAGTTCAATTCACAATCATAAGAAACATCCATATCAACAGGTGAATTAGAGTCATCTACATCACCTCCATTTTGCTGGTTTGAATTTCTGGTTCCTGTCTTTCCAACTTCATCAGGATGAACACTTTCAAAAGTCTTCGTCAACCACTTTGGGGGACCTTTCTCAGATGGTCCAGGCTGCTCCATTGATTGAGTTGGGACTGAATCAAGATTGAGTCTCCCAATTCTATCAATTACATCACTTAAAGCATCATTCGTTGTTGGAGTTTCATGCAGGGGAGAGTGTTTTTCAGAAGAAGATTCCACATGTTGATCTAGTATAGGAATCCCCCCTTCAAGATGTGGAATCTGATTATCAAAATCTTGAAATGATTTCGCTTTTGCGAATCTATCCAAGCGATCAAGTTGCCGCTCAACAACATTGTCAGATTTGGATGATTCAAGAAAAATTACATCTCTGGATACAACAAATTTCTTATTTACTTCATCATAGAGGCGGTATGCTTTGGAGGTGTTTGAATACCCCCAGGAAGATACACTTACGACTTCTAGCACCAAGTTTGTTTCTATGTACCTTTGGTATCAAGGCATAACAAGTGGAACCAAAGACCCTGAGATGCTTTACCGAAGGAACATGTCCATACCACATTTGATATGGAGTCTTGTTTCTTATAACATTAGATGGACATCTATTCTTTATATATGCAGCACATAGAACAGCATCAGCGCAAAACATTATCTTTACATTTTTGAAGAAGAGCATGGATCATACCATATTTAAGATTGTCCTATTCATTCTTTCAGTTGCACCATTCTATTGGGGATTATAAGGCACAGTTGTTTGATGTTTGATCCCATGTTGGCGAAGATAGTTTTCAAATTCATTTGATGTGTATTCTTTTCCATTATCAGTGAGAATAGACCCAATATGAGATTGTACATCATTTTCAACCCATTCATGAAAGTTCTTGAATGTTTGAAAAGCATCAGATTTGTTCTTCAATAAATAAACCCAACACATTCTGGTGTAGTCATCAATAAATGTCATCACATATTTGTTTCCATTTGCAGAAGGAACAGGCATTAGACCACATAAATCTGAATGAATGAGTTCAAGTTTTCTATGTTCTCTTGAATGTGAATCATGAAAAGACTGTTTGCTATGCTTTCCTAGAATGCAAGCATCACATTGCTTAAGTTTCCTAGGAATTGTAGGCAAACCAGCAACATCATTTTTCTTCAATGAGCGGAGGTTGTCATAGTTCAAATGTCCAAATCTAGCATGCCATAATAAACTTGATGGAAGTGTACCTTCTTCATAATGAGAATTGTATGAGAAATGTTGTGCATGAGTAGAGGTACATTGCAGCTTGAGAAGCCTTTCTTCTTCTATTCCCCTCATGACAAGTGAGTGGTCAGATGCTTTTCTCACCTCAAGCTTGCCATCAAACATATGAATGGAGTGGCCTTGCTGGTGGATGTGGACCAAGGACAACAAGTTTCTCTTCAGCTGTGGGAGATATCGAACATGACGCAGAAGAAAGTCTGGAAGACCAGGCAATTTAAGCCTTGATTGTGCCAAGCCCTGATGGCTTGATTTTTGATTGGTCTGCAAAGTATATTGCTCCATCAACATTGTCAATAAATTAATCAAAAAAATCTTTTCTATGAGTCATTTGGCAAGTTGCTCCTGAATCAAGCAACTAATCATTTTTCCAAGAAGCAAGTGAAGCATTAAATAAATCTTAATTTACTCCAATATTACATTGTGCCACAACATAGTGAGCGGATTCAGGTGCTTTACCTTTGTCTATATCATCAGTTTTACCTTTCGTTGGTTTCTTTGCTACTCAATTTTGTCCCATGGTAACTTGCATGTAGAGGCATCATGTGATCCATTTCTTTTGCAGCATATGCAGTGCAAATATGCCTTTTCTCCTTGAGAGTGTCTGCTCCCCCTGCTTCTGAAATCTCTTCCACCTCTTCCTCTGGAAGAATCTTGAGCAAGATTATTCTTTCTATGTGCAAGAAGAGTTGTCTTCTTTTCCAAACCCTTCTCTTTTTCAACAAACTTCTCCATCATAAAAATTTGAACTGAGCCCAAAAATAATTACAATATTCGTGGCAAAACACTAATAGTAATTTGCTATGTCTTTACAAAATGGAATCAATTGCAAGCTCTCAATATTCATATATCATGCAATATATATTCCACATATTATACCATGGCATGTCATGTATATGCACATCATACAAATCAGAGGGACTAACCAATGCAGAGAATCCCAATCTGTGGATTGAAACCAAGGTTTGATGGCATTTTTTTTTAATATCAAATATAGCGCATGCATTCAATGCAGAGAGATAGTGTTAACTAGCCCACGATATTTGTATTCCAACAGTTCACCAGCACATCATAAGAAGAACTCCACACTTCATAAGAAGAAGTCAACGCAGAAATTATGAATCCAACATTAAAAAAAGGCACCAAGCACCAAGCACGGTCACCAAGCTCAGGGTAAATACACAAAGTTTTATAGCGTAAATACCAACAACGTCCTCAATATACGATGTATTCAACTGGTCGTGGGTTCAATCCACGGTTTACCATGTAGATGATAACAAATAAATTTTTTACCAAACTTGAAGGGAAATCTTTGACAAACAGATAGAGGCTCACAGTTACAGTTCCCTAATACCAACCCACACACAACTCTCACTCTCGGTAAACTTTAATTAGCCCAAACATCACCAACATTTCTTCATCTTAATGTTTCACTCATCATCGAGATTGTCCCAGCAAATGAACGCAACCAATAGGGAACCTCAATGATTCTATTGAAGAGGCATGAAGGGAGATTCCGTGCCACATCTAATATTTACAAAAGACTGTGATAAAAAAGCGTTAAAAATTCCAAAATCTCTCCAAAATAGTACTACTGGTGTTGCAGAACTCAGACTCGGCAAACCGGTGTTGGTGTGGCAGTGATCAACATATGGGCAACGTTCAATGTACAACACCAAGACTGTAATACACCAACACTGTAATACAACGTAACTACAATAGACTTTAATATATATGGCTAGCGTTCAATATATGGGCATTATATTAGAGGTGGAGCGGGATTAGTAGCAGAGTATAATGGGAGATAGAACATAAAACATAACAGTAGCTGGAGTGTGGTTCTGTTGCGTAGTGGGAGACCTGTGTGAGTTGAGTAAATGTATGGGCAGCGTAAACGTAAACAGATATATGAAATAAACTCAAGGTAATATGGGCAGTGTTAACATCAGCGATGATATCAGCAACGTAAACAGATATATGGAAAGAAGGCAATTTGAATGTAAACCTGAGAGCTCTTATCATCGCCCATACGCCATGACCATCCAATTCTATCAATCACAAACATTATCTTAACCTCACCTCATCTCCATGAAACCACCAGAATCAACGTTAGCTCGCTTCTGCCTGCCTCCAATGCCTACGACTGTCAAATCCTCCAACGCCTCTGACAATGTCCAGAAGGTATTTCAGAAGGCGAGCAACATAGCTTATGGTGAATATGAATAAAAATGGTCAGAGAAGAGGGCACATGAAAAAATGATTATGGCAGAGAGCCCATAAAAACTGATACAGGGAGTTACAACTAATTTTAGGAACCTGGGAGCTCTAATACCATGTCAGGCTAGGCATATAACTCCTCAAAACAATTCGTATGTTATTCCTTAAGGTTGGTCTTTATTATATACATGAGGGAGAGACTGTTCACTTCATCTCCCAATGACTGTTCATATTTCTTATTTTTTATTTACATTAATTACATTCACCCAATCCTGATGGTTAGGTGTCAACAGTTTCAACACTCTTTCGAGTGGTGTGTTTCCCACATGAAGGCAGAATTGTCACCGTTGACCAGCTTTCATTTCTCGGTCCAAATATGGCTTCCAGTCAACCATCTTCCCTAAATGGTCCTTTTGTACCAATGGTATCATCCCCGCCACAAGTTAATTATGTGGCAACCTGTTCCATGCCTACATCAACTCACAATGAATTCAGTGATGCTATACATTATGTACTGGGGGTATTGGAACCAGATCTCTCCTTCCAAAGCATTGTTCTCCCATCAGATGAGAACCTCTTGGAAGTCATGACCTCCTATCATGGGTCATGAAAAACAAAGAGTACGAGGATAGTTCCTTGTCTTGTGTCAACCTCATTAAAAAATGAAACAAGGAATATGAGGATTGCTCTTTTACTGTGTCAACCTCACTAAAAAATGAAACAATTCCCAGAGCATAGTTCCTTGTCTTATGTCAAGCTCGTTAAAAAATGAAATAAGGAATTAGAGCATAGTTCCTTGTCTTGTGTCAAGCTCGTTAAAAAATGAAATAAGGAATTAGAGCATAGTTCCTTGTCTTGTGTCAAGCTCGTTAAAAAATGAAACAAGGAATCTGAGCAGAGTTCCTTGTCTTGTGTCAAGCTCATTAAAAAATGAAACAAGCTCCCCTGGAGCAAAGTTCCAAGTTGAGTCTTTGATTAGATCTCATAAAATCCCAGTCGAATCTTTCACTTGATCTCGTTAATGAAACTTCATTCCTTCCACCTGATAGCCATGAGTAGTCTACTTAGGTGAATGTAATGAAGCTTTGGGGGCATGCACATAGTGGTAAATTTAAGTTTCCCTATAGGTTATGTGAAGGGAATCACCCCATTCACCTTTGTCCCTATTTGGACGAAGCCAAAAAAGTGTTGGATAACCGTCCTGCTTCACTGCAGCAACTTCCATCTGGTTACGGGAGACTTTCCCTTTCATCATGTTGGGGGCATGTAAACTAATCTCAAGCATAGTTCTTCATTTCAAGCTTGTGTAAAAATGAAACTGAATTCAAGCATAGTTCTTCGTTTTAAGCTTGTGTAAAAATGAAACTGAATCCAAGCATAGTTTTTCATTTCAAGCTTGTGTAAACATGAAACCGAATCCAAGCATAATTCCCTATGGTTCAAGCTTGTGTAAAAATGAACCCATCTCCATTTTAACCCTCGTGATTGCGATTCTATCAGCCTCTTTTGTCAGATTTCACTTGGTTGTTTTCATCCCATTGCCACCATCCCTTTGGCTGATCATACACTTTCACTTGGTTGTTTGACCCTTTTTGAGGAACAGTTGCAATGAGTGGTCTTATTAGCTAGCCTCTTGACCATTACATGTTTTGAGAAGTTCCAAAATCACCGGAACCAGTTGTTATCCTAGACACCACTTGTTCCTCAAATTGGAGTCCTCTTTAAGCTCTTTTTAGACTCTCTAAATATGAAAAGATTGTCGAGCGCTTGTCCTTTTCAGCTCGTTAACGGATTGGAAACAACATCTACTTAGTATAGGTTTAACCCTTTTTCGGGATGAGATAGATTATTTACGAAAAAGGATTACGTTGACCAAACATGGTCAATAGGTTCTCTCTCGTATTGTTTTATGCTTTTTTGGGCTTGAGAGACAAATCAACAAAAAAGAACATGTGGAGTTTTCTTTTTGTCCCTTTTCAAACTCTCTAAACATGAAAAGGACCGAGTTATCTTTGTCATTAAAACATCAAATAGCGACAAACTTTTCCATCTAGACAAGACCCAGTTTCACCTTCGCTAGACTCATTAAAACGTCACATAGCGATGGATTCACCCGAAGGGTGGCATTATACAACAAGCATATGTTATCCTCCTCAAGCTTGTTAAAAATTAAAGAGTTACTGGTCAAGTATGACTGGGGAAAATGGGAATAAAAGGTAAACCACTTTATGGTAGCAGGTCGCTCTTGAACATGACACTTTTACTTCATCTCCGTGACTATTTGGGTTGGGTTATCTACTTGACGATTATCATACTTATGGTCTATCACACCATCCATCACTTTTGTTTTGGGCCAATGCTGCCAATTCATTCAGACTATTTAGGTTGGGTTATCTGCTTGATGGTTATCATACCTATGGTCTATCACACCATCCATCACTTTGGTTTTGGGTCAATGCTGCCAATTCATTCAGTGTCGCTGATATGTTCAAGAGAAGTCATTTAGTAAAATTCATCCTTTGCAATAACATAAACCTTCATTTTCATGATCGCCATTCCTGAACCTTGTGTCATTAGTCAAATTCAGTCTCCAAAATCATTACACTCAGTTCATGTCGTTTATTTGGGATACATCAAGGCCCTCGTGTGACGAGTCGCTTCTTATCGACATCAGCACATTATCCAAGAAGTTGACTTAGAAACACCCCTCTAGTACCTTGAGGCTTGCATACATCAATGACAAGTTTCTTGCTTCCGGTGGTAGGTTAACATCACTGGCCTTTGACTGAAAGACTTTGTATGGTGTTCAACATCAAAACATCCATTCACACCATGCAGAATGTACTACAGTACCTTAAGGATCATTATCATTATCGATGATTTCTCTCGCATCTATTAACGGCTTACATCATTGGTTGGTAATCAGATGGTGTCTTCTCGTGTTTGACTTGAGATCACATATTCGCATGGTTAGACTCATACTTGAGCGAACGATTGAACGAGATAGGAGACCCCAGATCTAGTTTCTTCCATCCGGTCTGCGATTTCAGGAAATGTACCAAATCATCCGTACAATGGCTTTACATTGATGGTCATTCCAATCATGGGTCTATATTTGTAGATGACTATCTATGTACTTGTAATAAAAGTTTATATGCTGAGCATGGGTATGCCTTCCCTCAGCAATTCATGAGAAAAAAATCAAAATATCATGATATTATGTACTATAATTGATGCAGGTCACCAACCACTTCGGAACCTCCTCATCACATTGTAAAGCATATCACTCGACATTATTATTTTTGACTTCATGCTTTAGGGGGCAGGTGTTATAGATCCATTTGGGCACATCACTCCCATCATCCAGATCAGTGTTTTAGGGCTCATAAAAACCCTAATTTCAGCTGCTACATGCCCTAAACAAGTCAACCTATTGAATGCCTCCTTCCCAGATAGTTTCATGGCCTGAAGACATCCTGAAATGACTCCTTGAAGGACCAGCGTAGGTAGGCCCATCTAAGGGTGCTTTGCAGAGCGCTTAGGCCCATGCAAGGGTGCTTTGCAGAGCACTTAGGCCCACTTTGACCTGCGTTGGGCGAGATTGAGTGAAATTTGTATAGGGTTCTAGGAATATTCCTTGGTTCTAGATCATTATAGAAGGATCCCACCTCTTATCCCCTCCTATGAGCTCGAAATTGGATAGGTTAAGGATCCATTAACCTTCCATCCTCTCATCCCTTCCTCCATGGAAGCTAAATCTAAGTTTGGAAGGCCATTCAATACCCTCAATGATGACAAAACCTCCTCCATCTTCCTCTAAATTGAGCACTCATCTAAGTGTTGAAGGGGTTGTACTTTGATGAATTGTAAGGAGATAATGTTAGTTTGAGAATTGAGACTATGGTACGTGCCATTATGCTGTCGGAATGTCATGCTTATGATGTGATGTGGATGGAACCAAAGCTAGAGGAGTGACTACGAATCAGGCTTCATGGTTGTAATTCCTTCTTCTATTCAATAAAGTATTTGAACCTTTTTCCCATATGATTATATTGTTATATGATGCTTATATGTGTGGATGTATCTGATTCCATTTACTTGTATTCAATAGACCTTTTTCTTTGATCGGTTCTTTGTTTTCTGTTGATGTTTGCAGGTACTTCTCAAGTGTGTTAAGTATGGGAAGGAGCGATAGGATCGATATAAAGGAGACAAGAGGAAAGTAGAACTACAAGTAGGTCTTATCATATTCTCTATCTTATCTATTGCTTATAGGAAAAGGCTAAAGTGCTTTAAGCTATTGTTCTAGATATGGCTACTTATCTAGGGAATTAGTATTTATCCGTAGATACCAAATTCTCCAAAACATTCCTCCCATTTCCCCTGCTGGTGCATCATGTACATCCTCAACATATCCTCCAAGATCCTATTGACCCTCTCTGTCTGTCCATTTATCTACAGATGATAAGTTGTACTGAAGGCCAACTCTATACCCAAGTCTGCAAATAGCTCCTTCCAAAACTTGGAAGTGAACTTTGCACCCCTATCAGACACAATCTTCTTCGGAACACCATGTAGGCTTACTATCTATGTGATAGACACACCAAAGAACACCAGATATAAGGTGGAAACCCAATGTGGGTGAAAACCACCTGCTGCAATATGTCTCTATCTTCTTTCAATTAGAAACTTCTCGTACAAGGATTTTGTACTGGTGCAGTCCTTTACCAGTACGCAGGCTGCAACCTGCAGAGAGCTACAAATCTCTCTCGTTTTCCAGTCTCTCCTGGAAGGGAGCTACAACCCCCTTAGCTCTTTTACCTTTTTTTAAGGACCACGTTTCATGAATTTTCAAACTGGATCCATGGACACCAAATAATCAACAAGTACATATGAATCAACCAAATCTCCTTATACAATCAACCAATGAATCACCCAACTCTTCAGAATGCTGTAAACAGAAAAGTAATATCAGAAATCTAAACCCAGAACTCTGCAGTAATAGATAAAAGACAACCAACAAATGTTTCAAGATAAGTCCGCAACTTCACCAAGAGGGGCCTGCGAATATCCGCACTGGTTGGTCTTCTACTCTGCGTATCTCCACACCACTCGTTCTTCTGTCCTGCGTACTTCTACTCAGATTCGCACCTGCACTGTTTGCCTGATAGCGTACCTCCACACTGTGTCTTCTTCTGCGCTGCGTACCTCACACTGTGCCTTTTGCTTCGCTGCGTACCCTCGCACTGCGCCTTCTGCTTCGCTGCGTACCTTGCACTGCGCCTTCTTCTGCGCTGCGTACCCCCGCACTGCGATTTCTCCTGCGCTGCGTACCCCCGCACTCACGCCGTGTATCACCTGTGAACTTCTGATTAGGGCCAAATTAACAGTCCTCCAATGTGCCACAGTCTGTTCATGTGCCCGAGAGATCACGACTTATCAATAGATTCGCCTTAAGTTTTCTCCTTGATTTAGATCTAGCTTTTAAAACCAATCGCCCAAAATTTCAGATCTTAAGATATTCAAATTTCACAAGTGTCTAGCCAAGAGATCTCCTTTCCTTTTTTATAGGCAAGCCTTTACTCAAACCATGGTCCAAAACCATAGGTATTCAATACTAGGAACCCAATAACTTGGATCAATACTTTTAGATGCAAAACCACGAACCAAAACCATAGGATCAAACATGTCGGGCTAAATACCATGGGCTAGATTCCCACAAGCACACGCTTTTATGCATTGGAGAGAGGAAACTGGGGTCCGCACCTTTTGAATGGAGCACCTGCGAGTATGTCCGCACTTCTTGGTCGGAGTACCTGCGGGTCCGCAACTTCTCTTAGGATCACTTGCGGGTATATTATTTTCTATGATTTTGAGAGCCTGAATAGAGATCTGCCACCTGAGTGAGTTTCCATCAAGTACAACACCTGTACCATAGTGCCAAACCGGAATCATAATGCCAACAATCTCCCCCTTTGGACTTGATGGAAACCTCAAGATCCTCAACGTCATTCTCCCCCTTTGACATCAAGGGCAAAGGGTTATGCTCCCCCTGAGAACATGCTTAGGCCTTTACTTTGCTGATCATGCTCCCCCTGATAAACCAGATCTGCAAAAAGGAAAGAAATATCTGCACGAAGAACCAAAATCCACCAAACACCATAAATGACCGTGAAAGAGATAGAGACATATTGCAGCAATATTCAGATCAACATCCATGATATCCTTCTGTACTTCCTCCAAGAGTTTCTACCATAATGCCAACAATGCATTATATGCTCCCCCTAAACCTGTGCCAATCGATCTTCGACCAATCCGCAACCTAGCAAATGTACGCGTATACCCCATATGAAACTTGCATACAACCAACAATATCTGAAACAGAAGAGATTCAACAAGAAGATGCTGCATCAACAACCCCCAGCTTTTGCCTGAGGTATTCAAAGGTCTCCCTGGGTAATGGTTTGGTGAGTATATCAGCAACTTGTTCCTTAGAAGGAACATACTCCAACTTGACCTTTTGTTCAAGCACTTGTTCCCTGAGAAAGTGATACTTGATCGATATGTGCTTGGTCTTTGAATGCATGATTGGATTCTTTCATATGCTGATTGCACTTGTATTATCACATAAGATGGAGATAGGTGGTGTACAAGTGATTTGAAAATCCTGCAAGGTCTACATCATCCAAAGGAGTTGAGTGCAGCAAGATGCAGCAGCCACATATTCTGCTTCAG
>APFE031145335.1:93024-163427 GCA_000404065.3 Pinus taeda
TTTTCTGCTCAATTTTGTCCCATGGTAGCTTGCATGTAGAGGCATCATGTGATCCATTTCTTTTGCAGCGTATGTAGTGCAAATTTGCCTTTTCTTCTTGAGAATGTCTGCCCCCCCTGCCTATGAAATATCTTCCTCTCCCTCTTCGACCACCTCTTCCTCTTGTAGAATCTTGAGCAGGATGTTTTTCTTTATGAGCAAGGCACACAGCCTCTTCAGAAGATTCAGGCGCTGTCTTCTTTCCAAAAGCTTTCTCTCTTTCAGCAAACTTTTTCACAAGAGAGTCAAAGGTTATATCTTTGAGATTTCCATTTGCTTGCAATGACTCGAGATAATTGGAATAAGTAGGATAAAGTGCCTTGAGAAAAGTGATAAGAGGAATATCCAATTCAACCTTAGTGGATTTGATATCATGCATTATAGACTTTACTTTAGATGCAAGAGCAAGAGGATCATTATTTTGCAGTTCAAGAGTGGAGTTTAATCATGAGTTGAACACCTTCAAGTGCAGAATGTGAGTCATAGAGTTCTTTCAGCTTTTGTAAGGCTTCAAAGGCAGTTAAATATGACAAAATATGGCGACTCACCTCTTCATTTACAGATGCTGCAATTAATGCATAAGCTTTGATGTTCTTGTTTTCCCAAATGACGAGCTCTTTGTCTAAGATACGTTGTACTGGTTCATTGTCTCCGTCTCCGACACACACTCCTTTCCACAACTCATTGAAAATGAGGGTGTGTTTTATCATCCAGGACCATTCAGGATAGTTCTCCTTGCCAGTGAAAACTATTCCTACCATGGATATGATTGAATGCATACTGTAGCCAAAAAAAAACTTCTGCTGCAAAATTTTTACTCTTAATGGAAAAAAAAAATATAGTTCTGATGTGACTGAACAGCAAACTCATCTGCACAACGTTGAAGTATAGAATATGGCAATATACTAAGTCCAAAAAAAATACCCTCAACAGCATAAAGCACTGCGTCCACTAAAAAGACCGAAGAACGTAGTCCAGACGTATTTGGACTCTCAATATCACAAGTTACAAACCCTCTTAGAAATATATGAAGTCATCCCTTTGTCCATATCCATGCAATTATGCTTAAAATACCATGTCAGAAATTATACAATAAGGAATGCCCAACAAATATGGGGTTTATCCACTTTGTATGATAAAACAAAAAACAAAAACAAAAAATCACAGCCAAACAATAACCATCAACAACCGTAGCTCGAAATGACATGAATGAATCCCATCACCATACATCATCTCCATGTATACCAGATAATGCATGGAAGCAGCGTAAAGAAGCAAGGTGGCCGCTCCGAGCAAGGCGGCACCAAAGATACCCATCTTCTCCAAACTGGCGGTAGAAACAGCATCGCTGCTGGCGTTCGGTGGTGAAGCAGTATCGGGGCCTTGAGGCGAAGGGCTAGATGCTAGATTTTGGGAAGTGGGGGAGGAGGCTGAGCTTGGCGGTATGGCCACTTTAGAAGGAGCAGAGGCCGGAGAAGAAAGGAAGTGCCTGCTCTCCACTAGTGACAATAATGGGTCTACCTCTGCATGTTAAAATATTTTGCGGGCTTTAAGAAACACTTTGATATCGTCCACTGTAGTTAGTCAAGAAGAGTAAGCAATTTTACTGGTAATGAAATAGTCACACAAGATATTAAGGGATAAGCGCTCATATTTTCAGACGATTCTTGACACGCTGACAAAAACGAGCTCCGAGAATCCAACAAACAATGAACAAGGTGCAACAATATTACATTACTAATAAATTAGAGAACACTGATAGAAAATAAATGCCAAGTAGGAGACCGCAGACCGCCACAGCAAGGCCATTATTATCCTCAGGCACAGTCATGATGCCGCAACATCGTGAAGGCATCAGCGCAGAGAGTACCGTAGAGCACCCGGCAGCGGTGGACTGTTTCAAGCTGCAACTGGGTGATGGAAATGGGTTCAGTCTTTCCAGCGGAACCGAGTTAGGTTCGGCGCTAATTCTGTCAACATGGATTAGGGAGGCGTATAGTGATTCAAGGGCGCCTGCCACTGACACCAAAGATTATGATACCAACGGTTATGAAGCGTTAGAGAGCTAGAGAACGCAGGCAGTATAGCAGACAGGCGTACAGGTACTAAATTATATGGACAGCAGAGGAGCAAACAATTATATGGAGCAGCAGCTCAGCTATATGGAGAGCACACTGGGAGTTACAAGGGACATAAAAGCTAAAAAGGAGCTAGCTCTGATACCATATCAGAGCCAGGCAGTAACTCCATTAGGCAAAAATGATTAGTGTGTATTATTCCATCAGGTAGGTCTTCATTATATACATGGAGGAGAGACTGTTCAGTTCGTCTCCCGATGACTGTTCATATTTCCTATTTATCTATTTACATAAATTCACCCAATCACAAGGATTAGGTGTCAAAAGTATGGATTGATCAAGAAGAGAATATCAGTTGTAGATAATCCAAACTATAGATGGAAATTAAATAAAAAGGATTGACTCTTTTGTAAGTCTCCTTGTGCTTTTAATCTGGGCCATACATTGGATCTCCTCTACAAGCATTGCCAAGAAAACATAGGTTAGCCAAATCAGGTCATATGCACAGACCTCGTGTTCAGTGTGGAAGAAAGGAAGATTAGAAGCATATTCTCGGAGAATGTGGCTTTGCCAGATCTCTTCAGAAGGATATTCATCACACCTCTGTGCCTTGTTTCCCCACCGTTTACACTGAAGAGCAGTCCTTGGAGACTCAGTTCTCTATGCAAAAATTTATCGCTCCTTTTACTCATTGCTTAAACATACCATTGTCCTAAATCATTTGGAATAAATGTTGGAAACATACCTTTGAATCATTCGGGACTGTTGTGTTAAATAGGCTAATGGACGAGCTTGCAACCCAAATAACTGCTAAACATTTTGTCCTTGAACATACGTTAGATATGTTAGCACTTATAGCATTGTAGGAAGAGGAAGCAAAGCCTTATACAGTCATTGATCATTTTTCTGTAATTCTGTAATACGACTGTTTTACACACACACAAAAGAGATCGATGGGATATTCAATCAGTTGATTACCCAATATATAATAAGTCACCATTATTCTAGCATTTCCCTTTCTCCAATGTATAAGCATTCTTTGGACATATTAACAAAATTTCAGCCTCTTCCAATTCTGTGGCATTTCCTTTTATTAACAGTTTGCCAGTGTGGTATAATAGACATATTGAACAGCAAAAAGTGCCCCATTAAATCTAAGCTACACTGTAATTCTGACGAATTTCAGAGCAAGAAAAAAACAATAGTACTTAATTGCTATTCCAATCAATTATTGATATAATGTCAGTTTACATATGTTGGACATGGTTAGCTTCAAATTAGGAAAACCGACAAGGGGAGGCAACCAAAGGGATTAACCTCAAAATAACAAGGATAACAAGTTATGTAGACATGCACATGATACAACCTTAATACATTCTCCTAGAAGAGAATATCCTCTGGTAATGATTCATCCCCAATGGAGTTCAAGCATTCTGTGATGCTTTCAGCCCAATTATAAGTTTACATATGTGTACTATTACAGGTATAAACCCTTGCAATCAATTGTTCGTAGGAGCAAGACAATCATCTACCATCTCCAAAAGATTTGGATTCTCTAAAGCAGCTGCCACACGTTCCTTGTCATTGAGTTGCTTGTTTACTGCAGCATGAAGAAAAAGCATTATTTTCAAATTTCTTAGATATTTCATGTATGTGTCCCATGAGCATTCTTATGAATCTCCTGCTCCTTTACTAGACTCATTTCTGCATTCCATTATTACTCTACAGACATTGCATATTGTTGTACATACAGATATATTAACAAAAGGTTTGTCTTTTATATTCTATAATTTATATCTTCAGACTATCCTTCACAAACAAATGACAATACACCAAGGTAATATAATGGGACTGGAATTAAGCACAATCAATGACACAATAAATGTAGAGACTATCCTTCTATCGAGAAAAACACACTTTCAGACACAAGGCATGGCTAGTACTAACTTATGATGAACACAAATCTGGAAAAACATAAATGTATAAAGATGGTAAAAAAACCTATGAAGGTCATGATAAAGGGAATAACCTGCAGCCTCCGTTTGATGAGTTCCCGGTGCCACTCTTATATCCACCTACACGGCAGAATCAAATGAGAAGGCATACCAAAAAAAAAATATATATATATATATATTGATCTTAAAAGCAAAAAACATGAAGATAAATACAAACATTCATCAAGGTTTGACCATTGACGTGTTAAACATGAACAGCACATTCTCAGTTGGGCTACTAGTACTCTACCAAAGTTTAGTAGGGGTGAAACGTGTTAAAGATGAAATGCCCAATCTCTGTTGAACTACTCTACAAAATTTTAGTCGGGCTAAACTTAGAAGTTAGTGACACTTTTACAGGGGACAGACCAATTTTGGGTTGGCCTATTTTTGGCCAGGAATAATGCATTAACTTCTCAATACCAGATCTGATCTATTTCACAGCAAATAGTTTATACCCGGAAATTTATTTAACAAATTAATTTTTGAACTGCTGAAAATAAACACTGGTATTTTAATTTTTCACAATAAATTTGTAGTGGAAAGTAATCGGAAAAAATCAGTCACAAACAGCACATAAACCTTCCCAATCAAACCTCTCTTCACTTTTATTAATCTGGAAAATTTAGGGCCTTGACTCACAAAGAAATACACATAAATTACAGCAATTGTTTGAACCTGGAAATGTCCCACTGGAAATTTGACCTAGAGGAATTGGCTGCCTGAAGAATAACTTGGCCTTGGCAAAACTCAGTCTATATTTACAAGTTTTGGCCTCCTCTTTGCTACACAGCTACGCTGTGGAATTCTCAGCCTCCCCAAATTTCCTCTCCGGAAAATCCTACTTCACACTTTTCCCCTTCTCTTAAGTCACTCGAGCCTCTCAGTGCTTGAGAAAATCTCTCTCTCAATCATAATGTTGTACCTTCCTCCTCCCCTTAGGCTCCCTTTATAATTTCTCATTGAGTGAAATCCCTAATATCCAAAGTGATAGAGAGCTGGGATAAAATCCTAACCCATTTACATCAATGGTGGAGATTAGATCTTGTTGATTTTTCAAGGTCTTCTAATCTGATAATTACTTCTTATGATTTCTTATATTAATCTTTCTTGTATTCTCATTCATCATAAAGTAGTTACACAGAAGATCTCAACAATAGAAACAAAAATCCCAGTAAGACCATAAAGAGACAGCCAAACAAGAGACACAAGTATTTTACCCTAGGGAAACCGACTTGGAGGAAAAAACCTAGCAACCTTTTCCTTGGAAAAATTCTTCAAGAGATACATCTAAACCTACTTGTCAAAATGAATGTCAAACTGACCAGCAAAAAAGTCTTGGTCAAACCTGATCAACCTACCCTCTTGTCAAGTCAATATTTTACGGTTTACCCACTAAACTCGGTCTGGTCTGATCTGCCAGGGCCGAATTTTGGCCCACTTCTTCACCTGAAAAATCCGTACCTGCTGCCCACAGATACCCAGAAATTCGACCTTTCTATCACACGAGTGAAGTTAACAGGAGAGAGAAAATGCAACACGTGCAAGGTCAAACAAGAAAGAGAGAGCTCAGTCAACTACTTGATAACTTTGGCGTTCTTCTTCTTTGTCTTCTTCGCTTGCATGAATAGAGAGAGACTTCTTCTTAGGTGTGATCCAAATTGTGTTAGGGAAAGGAAGTCGAAAGCCTTTATATAGTAAGCCTAGGAGGCCGAATAGGTGTGACAAGGGGCAGGCCAACTTGGAGGGCCAACCTGATTTTCTTGGAACCAAAATTCAAAAATCAAAATTTCTCTTCTGAAGCCAACATGAAGAGCATGTTTTATATTTATTGTTACATATATTTGGAAGGTTAAAATTATTAATTATGGAGACCGACCATAGCTACAAAAATCAACACTCCCTCTTAGCTAAGGCAGTATTCATAATGACTATCTAGATGTTCTCTTGTTGACGAATATCTCTCAAAAAAAATTAAAACAACATCAGCATCATCTAATTACCATAATCCTGGTCAACAACTTTGACCCATGGTAAATCTACAACATCAACTAGGCACCATAATTCTAGTTAGCATATGTAACCCATTGTACATCATTAGCATCAACTAGCCACCATGATTCTTGTCTACACCTCTAACCCATGGTATACAAACTAGTCTTGGTTCACCATCTTCCTAGTCAATCTCTTTGACCCATGGTTAAACCCTAGGGGAACACTCAATTCATTTGAGTAATCCTCATCCCAAATCCAAAGGCCTTATTCTAGGTTATGATGCTAAATGTGCTCACTCAACCTCTTTGGAGAGTAATCTTGAACCTGATGCTTAAAAGCACCCACTCAACTCTATGGTTGAGTAGTTTTGGGCTTCTAGGACCATTCTTCCTAATTTTGGTCAACATACTAAACCCAGAAAGAATGATTTCCCTGAGGAAAAAGGTTGAATGAGCTAGCCATGTTGATGTGTCAATCCACCACCTGTGGAAAGCATCTTGCATCAACATCATGCTCAACAAATCGTCACTCGGAACCTGGTCAACAACTATGACCTATGGTGAAACCCTGGGCTATTACCATTCCTGCATGCTAATTAAATGGTAACTCTCTTGCTCGATGTCGAAGGCACTCCACCTAGGGAGCACTCTTGGCCTTGATGCTCTCTGGGCCATTTTCCCTAGCCATATTTTGTGGCCCCTGGTCAATACTTTGACCTGTCTATATCCTGACCTAGGAAGAATGTATGTGCCTTGATGCTACAACATCAACACTCCCTTTGACTAAGGGAAGCATTCTCAACTAATCTAAGCTTGTCCCCGAGTATACAAACTTCACCCTAGGACAAAGGCTTTGTAAAAAGGCTAGCATCCTACTCGTTTGTAGAAATGTATTGGACCCCCATTGCTCCCTTTTGTATCATGTCTCAGATGTTGTGGTACCATGCCCTTAATGTGCTTCGACCTGTCATCTTGATCGTCTGTTGCACCTCATCAAACAATACAGCAAGCAGCTTCCAAAGCCATATTGTTTCATAACTCGCTAAACTAGTTGCAATATACTTGCCCTCTGCAGTCCTGAGTGCGACAGATGTCTACTTTCAACCCAAGCAGAACAAAAACTAAATCATCATCCTAATGTGCTCTTCCTGTCTTCAGCACTCTCTTCTTAATCTAAATCTTTGTATGTTGTAGAAATTAATTGTTATTGATGTCAAAGGTTTTTCAAATGAAGATAAAAATCACACAAGCTTAAAGAGGACTTTAAGCTCTTTCCAAAAAGTATTCAATTGCCTCCTAACTCCTCGTTGAAGAGAATTAGCATTTACAAGTTGGAAAATAAATATTTTTTATCTTTGTCAAGTCGTCCCCCTCCAAAACAGACGTGTCTGTTCATGTATGATCGAATCAATAGAAATATACAACTCTTCTCCACTCAACCTCCAACTCATCCAAGCACAAGACAAGGAGTTCAGTCTATAGCAAGAAGAATTACAAGTTCATATCACATGAACCTTGCAGTAGATTGAAGAAGATATACCTCGGTTTATGGTTTCTAGATTATAAGGGTCATGGGATTTGGTTTTGGTGACATTCTGATCTGTTCTTGAAGTCTAGTGATCAAGCTTTGTTGGAAGTTCTTTTGGTCAGCATTTTTTGAGGGAGTCTATTGTTAAAATTTTAGTCTTCTTGTGGATAAATCTCGGCCCAGGTTGGGAGCAAACCTCAGCCTACAATGGAGCAGAACTCGGCCTACATCAGTAGACCTCAACCTCCTGCAACCCTCAAACGATGGCTCAGACTGTACATCCTCAGACAGTGGCTCAGCTATAGCTCCTCAAGCTATAGCTTCCTTGTAGTATTTCAAACTTGAGATTTTTTTTTTTTTTAATCTTGTTTTGAGAACAGAATTGGATCAATTTATGAGCACATTTTGATAAATCTATGAGCTGGATTTGGGTTTCTCATGGGAAATTCATCCCATAGCTACCCCAAATTTCAACAATCCCTCTCAACTTGGGAGGAATTTCCAACTGTATCATAAGTCTCATCTCAAGTGTGCATATATCATCATTGTTGCATCATATCTCAGCTAAACAATGATGCCCTGATCTAACGAAGAAGAATCATCATAGGGTAGATCAATTTACCACCAAGGTAAAGATCCTCCAAACCCTATAACTACCAGCTAATCCTCATCGACCATAAGGGAGATCGATTTACCACAAGTGGTAAAGATCCTCAATACCCAATGTCGTATCCAACATGATCCCCGGTTATCAAGTGGTTGAACACCATGCATCCCCGACTTTGGAAGATCAATTTACTAGATGTGTCTGCCATAGGTAAAGATCCTCCATATACCTAAGTCTCCTCGCTCATTGGCCAAATGCGTGGCAATCCCAACAAGCCCGTCTTATGGGTAGGATGAGTTATCACTCAGTAATTTCTCAAGGTTAAAGAAAGAAATCACCGAGGTAACCACAAACCACTTTTAGAGATCAGGACCTAGCCTTCCTAATCTCAGAGAGGGCTCTCTCTTTATGATTTAACTTTGTTTTAGTTAATTAATTTTAGGCTAGTTATGATTGTTCTTGGGTTTTTTATTTGGATTTGGGTGGTGGGATCACTTAGATGAAAAGGGTTGTCTTTTATCACTAGGCTATGGGGTCAAATGTCAGACAAACAAAATTGGATTAAGCTCTAAAAACAGTGTCTGGAGGGCAAGATAGAGGAATTACAACAGATCTCAAAGGCTTGAAGGTGAAATGGTTTCCAATCAGATCCAAGGAGCAATTAAGGGTTTCATAGGCCGGATCATGAAGATAAGTGAAAGAAGTCAACCGGGATGGGAGAGCAATTAAGGGTTCTCAAATTCGGGTATCAAAGGAAAACATATAAATGACTAACTGTGCAAAACAGAATGTACTTAAACAAATTCTGAGTTAAATTTCCAGATAATTCATTCAAATTTAGATAACAATTAAGTTTATGAAACACATAAGAAGGTAACAAAATCAGACAAAGAAGATACTTACTGCAATAGCTCATCTCATGAATCCTCTAGTGCAATTTTTTTATTACTTGCTCCAGTCTGTTGACTTGAAAATTGGTACAATCACCCTTAGGTATAAGATCAAAATAACTCTACAAATGTATAGCAATCCACCCTGAATACTTCGAATTATAAAGTATTTATACAAAAGAACTTTACAAAATATCTCAAACTGTATTGAGAACTAATCTAGGAAAAGGAATATCTTCATGCAAGAAGATAGAGACAGCTATTGAACTGTTGTTTGTTGTCCATATTATTTAGGTTCTATTTGTTTTTTAGTCTCTGATTTTTTGCCCTTTAAGCTGCTTGGTTGTTTGGTCTTCACACTGGATGTCATATTTACTTATGACCTTTCATCTGATACACTTTCATCTCCCTGTTTTTCAACTATAATGTTTCCTCTGTTTAGTCTTTTAACTGTATGCTCTGTCACCTGCTTTTACTTTTACTTTTACTTTTCACTGTAAATCTTACTCACTCTTTCATGCTTCTGTGTTTTTAGTAAAAAACGATTTTTACTATGTAAAATACAAAATGTTTCTTGGAGAGTAGCTTGTAAGAATGTTTTGTTGTGCTGGTGAAAATGATTTCATATGTGTTTTAACCATCACTGCCTCCGTGTAAATGATTTCTTTTGTATTGTGATAATTGTCCTTTTCTTTTGGATAAAAGCTTCTGAATACATTTTCCTTGCGAATCTTGGTGTAAACAAGTTTTGGAACTAGTATCAAAAATGTTTATCCAAGTTCTTGTTCTTCTAATTACTTGCAAAATACAACAATTTGTTAATAAAATCCAGGTCTAAGAGGAGGTGACTGAAGGTTGTATTTGAATTGGGAATAACTGTGGACAAAGTTCGGAAGGTGTTCAGGAGGTAATCCATGGTGAAATCCGGTTGCAGAGGCTCAGGGTGGCGTAAATGGCTAATGCAGGTTTTTAGTGAAAAACAAGTAAAAAGAGCAAAAATGAGCGTGCTCAGCGTTTTAACGGGTAATGGCTAGAATTGGCATGAAATTTTATAATATGAACAATGATGGTTTCGACTTTAGCGGGGAGGCAGTATTAAGGGTCATCGCACTGCTTTTGGCCATAAGGCAGTATTTTCATGAGAGCACGCGAGTTAGCATGGAGTTGCCACGTGGCCAAAAGGGGCCAGAGCAAAACCACAAATCTTGCATGCTTTAAGGCCTTTAAAGCTTGGAAAAGAAATGAATGTGATATGGATGCGCGTCGTTAGATCTGGGGGTGATAGATCTAACGGCTATCGCGCAGCCAAGATGCACAAAGGGCAGTCAGGCAAAGATTACGGGGCCCGGGGGATAATTACACTTAATTTGTAATTATTTAATGAATAAGTGGTGTGGGTTAAAAGTATAATGCACGAGTTTATGCAGTGGAACCAAAGTTTACTGCGGCAGGGTTTATTTAACCACACCAAGGGTGTGGGTTAAACCGGTTTTGTATCGGGAAAATGTGATTTTGCGGAGTTATCTTTATAAAGCGGGGTGAAACAAAACTTAGGATATATGGGGTTTTATGAATTTTTTAGGAGTATGGCAGAGTTAATAAAGTAATGTGGGGGGGCGAATTTAAACTTAGGACAAAGGGGTTTTATGGGTTTTTTGTGTAAAATAAAGAAATTAATAAGGGGAAAATGATTTTCTCAAAGGGGAATAGGTTTCACACTAGGGAAAAGGGGTAAGGGTCAAAATGAAGGGAAAAGGGTATTTTCCTAGGAAATGATGGGATAATGGGGAAATTAGTAAGTATGTAGTGGGAGGTGAAATGAAATGAGGGGAAGTTAGCCAAATCAAGTTGTGAACATCCTTTCACTTTCATAACTGCTCTTGCACACTGAAACATACGATTAAGCATGATAAATGTGCTTATGCCTCAATCAATTTTGTACTTCTGCAACCTTTCTTCTACTTACCCTTTACTTACCCTAACATTTTTTCTTCACTTTATTGGGTGCATTTAGACTAGCAGACCATTTCTCTCCTTTTTCTTTTAAAAAGTAAACTATCTAATTCTAACCTTATACCTTCCAATGGCTCAGATTAAGCTTATGAGCACATTTTTATTTCTCTACCTAACCACTGATCTGCCAAGATTAAACAGTTTGGCTAGATCTTTATTCTCTATCTATAAACATGAAATTTAAAGCATGAAGCAGTCAAGATTAAACAGTTTGATTATCATGGATTGTGGCATTTATGACAAGCTGCACACAACCATTATTTTGCACAGTAAAGTAAAAAGTAGTGGCACTTAGACTTGCACACTTTCATGATCTGTTTTTGTTTGGGGTTCATTTTTTTTTATTTTTTATCTTTTCTTATTCATTTTGTCCTTTGATTATTCTTTTAGGACATACCCTCTTTACTTTTTTTAATTTTTTAATATGGAAAACATTTGCAGAAAAGCAAAGGTATGTACAATATTACAAGACTTAACATAGTCAATTCAAAATTATGATCCCTATTATTATAGGAACCTAATAGTGGCTCCACTTGGGGATGGCATCTCCTTGTGAAATGTCAAGAACACCGTTGACTAGTGGCCTAATCCATTGGGCCAATCCCAAGCCTGCACCTACTTTGTTATACAATCTCTGTGACTAAAAATCTTGAACTAAAATCACAACCTTTTCTGCAAACTGAAATCTGATATGAAACTGAAAAAAGGTACTGCTAACCTCAAACCAAACTACTAGATCATCAAGACCTAAGGGCTTTCTTCTTGGTCTTAAATCTTAATGAATTATTTCAATACTTGCTGCTGAAAACTGAATTTATTCAAACTAAAATCCTACACCTAAGGACCTTCTTCGTGGTCTTAAATCTGAATGAATTATTTTAATACTTGCTGCTGAAAACTGAATTTATTCAAACTGAAATCCTACCTACTTACTCTAATCAGTTGTCCAACTGCTGGTTAGGTAAAATGAAACAACCAATGAAACCATTCAAGCATTATATACACTGGTGGATTTTGTTGTTTGTGATTAAAACTGAAGTTCTACAGGCCAATATAATCTTGTCAACAAATGAGAAGATAAGGAAATACTTTATTTCCTTTGTTGACTCTAAAAACTGTACAAAAGGATCTTCCAAAATATATACACTATTGTTCAACTGATTTAAGCAACTGTACAATTGTTCTGGATGGCTTCCATGCCATGAAACTAAAATGTCATTTTTATCTTTATCCTCTTGCAGATTTTCAGACAAGCTTTGTGATCATATTTCTACTGACTGAAATGTTTGACTGATGAAACCTTTATCACCTTGATCCTGAATCTCATAGTTAGTTAATGAAGAAAAATTCTGATTGCATTCATTATCCAACATATCAGCTATTGGATCATAAAAAGCTTGGAAGGATTGCTACAACTTATTGCATATAGGTCTGAATGGAACTTCATAGATTTCTACAAACTGCTCATCCTTTTCTTTAGAGATTTTATACCACATTTCCTTTAAGAACTGAAATGATTCAAAACATAGTGGTATAGAACTTCCCTGTGTCATTTTATCAGGTGTTTCAATGAAATTTGATAATTGTAATTGTGAAACCAAAAAATCTTGATTAAAACTTTCATTGTTTTCTTTGTTGTCAATATCAACACCTAAAGACTACTGATTTTTGATAGATATAAAGTTTTCTCTGATGAACTGAAATGAGCTAAACAAAGAGGCAAAGAAACTTCACTTATTTCCAACTTTTCTGCACTTCCTTTCTCATCCTTATATCTGATATGTATACGCTAATCACTATATTTAATTTGCTAAAATTGAATTTCCTCATCCTTCCAACTAGTTTCTGATTGCTCTATAAAGCTAGCTTGAGTTCGAAGAACATAATTATCATCATACTGATCATCCTTAGGCAAATCATTAAAAGAAGGAATGTCATCAAACATACACACCAAGTCTATAGATTCCTCTTCCACATATTGATCTATAAATCCATTTTCTGATCTATGGTAGTTGGAATTAGCAGGAATTTGTTCATGGCTATCAACCTCTTCTTTTTGTGAATAAAATAGGTCATGGTGATTTTGAGCAAAAATTTTATCTTTCATGGTGATCTTCTGTATCCTTTCCTCTATTTTTCTTAACAAAATGTTGAGTTTTTCCTCTGCAATGTTGTTCTTCTCTACTTCTGCTTTCAACTTTTCTCTTCTAATTTGCAAATTAACTTCTACATTTACTGCAATGTTTTGCATCTGTTCAAGAGTTGTTGGGTTTCTTTCTCTTAGCTGAAATTCTATTTCTAGATCAAATGCTTTTGGATAATGCAAGAGAGCTAAATCAAAAAGAGGTCATATATTTGATGGCATTGGATAATAGATTTGATTAAATCTATCAGAAAATTGTTGTACTGTTTCATTTGGTTGTCTTTTCAACTGATTATATTCTTCTATGATCACAAAAAGATTGACTTTGATTATCCATCTATCAAGGAAAATTTTGACAAATTGCTGGATTTTGAGATGCTTGCAATAGGTAGATTCTTGAACCAACTCTTTACTCTACTTTGCAAAGAAAGAGAAAAAAGTCTGATTCTAACATCATCTTCATCAATCTCAAATAAGTCTAGATAATTCTCAAAACCTTGAATATGTTTTTGGGTAGTGATACCATTCTCTCCATCAAAACTGGGGAGATATTTGTAATAGTTATTAGGGAAATCATGGAGTATAGGCGGTAACATGAGGGGCTTATATCTATCAGGAACCTTACAAGGTATAGGAATATGTACAGGGATTGTAACATTAGTCTTGATTGTTTGAGGCTTCTCAATTGGAAAATGATCATCATAAGATTCAGAAAGACGTTGCTCAAATGTAAGGAGAACTTATATTTACAATCTTCAAAGGAAAATAATCAAAAATTAATTTAAAATCTTCTATAAAATACAATATACATTGAAAAACCTTCTTGTTGAGAAAGAACATAATGTCTCGGATTGCAATCCAAGTTAGAAGCCTGATCTTCCCATATTGTTCTAGGTTCATTCCTCCAATGGAGTCTTGATTGTGAAATTGATTTGGAGCTGGAGTCGCCAGGTGGATGATTTTAACCTTTGTGTGTATGATCACTATCCACCATCATAGATCAAATCTGGTCTTTGTATGATCTTTCTGAAGAAAAGGTTTTCTTCCCCAATATGGTCACCACTATGTTATCACTCCGTAATTTCTCAAAATTAAAGAAAAACATCACCGAGGTAACCACAAACCACTTTTGGAGATCAAGACTTAGCCTTCCTAATCTCAGAGAAGGGTCTCTCTTTATGATTTAACTTTGTTTTAGATAATTTTGATTTGGATTTGGGTGGTGGGATCACTTACTTATATGAAAAGGGTTTTCTTTTACCATTAGGCTATGGGGTCAAATGTCAAACAAACGAGACTGGATTAAGTTCTAAAAACAGTGTCTAGAGGGCAAGATAGAAGAGTTACTACAGATCTCAAAAGCTTGAAGGTGAAATGGTTTCCAATCGGATCCAAGGAGCAATTAACGATTCCCTAGACCGGATCATGAAGAGAAGTGAAAGAGGTCAACCGGGATGGGAGAGCAATTAAGGGATCTCAAATCCGGGTATGAAAGGAAAACATATAAACGACTAATTTGTGCAAAATAGAGTGTACTTAAACAAATTCCGAGTTAAATTTCCAGTTAATTCATTCAAATTTAGATAACAATTAAGTTTATGAAACACATAAGAAGGTAACAAAATCAGACAAAGAAGATACCTCACTACAATAGCTCATCTCATGAATCCTCTAGTGCAATCTTTTTATTACTTGCTCCAGTCTATTGACTTGAAAATTGGTACAATCACCCTTAAGTTTAAGATCAAAATAACTCTACAAATGTATAGCAATTCACCCTGAATACTTCAAATTATTAAATATTTATACAAAAGAGCTTTACAAAATATCTCAAACTGTATTGAGAACTAATCTAGGAAAAGGAAATATCTTTATGCAAGAAAATAGAGACAACTATTGAACTGTTGTTTGTTGTCCCCGTTATTTAGGTTCTGCTGTCTTTTAGTCTCTGATCTTTTGCCCTTTAAGCTACTTGGTTGTTTGGCCTTCACGCTGGATGTCATATTTACTTATGACCTTTCATCTAATACACTTTCATCTGTCTGTTTTTCAACTGTATGTTTCCTTGGTTTAGTCTTTCAACTGTATGCTCTGTCAACTGCTTTTACTTTTACTTTTCACTGTAAATCTTACTCACTCTTTCATGCTTCTGAGTTTTTAGTAAAAAATGATTTTTACTATGTAGAATACAAAATGTTTCTCGGAGAGTAGCTTGTAAGAATGTTTTGCTAAGCTGGTGAAAATGATTTCATCTGTGTTTTAACCATTACTGCCTTTGTGTAAATGATTTCTTCTGTATTGTGATAATTGTCATTTTCTTCTGGATAAAGGCTTCTAAATACATTTTCTTTGCGAATCTTGGAGTAAACAAGTTTTGGAACTAGTATCAAAAATGTTTATCCAAGTCCCTGTTCTTCTAATTACCTGCAAAATACAACAATTCGTTAATAAAATCCAGGTCTGGGAGGAGGTGACCGAAGGCTGTATTTGAATTAGGAATAACTATGGACGGAGTCCGAAAGGTGTTCAGGAGGTAATCCATTGTGAAATCCAATTGCAAAGGCTCAGGGTGGCATAAATGGCTAAGGCAGGTTTTTAGTGAAAAACAAGCGAAAAGAGCGAAAATGAGCATGCTCAGCGTTTTAACGGGTAACAGCTAGAATTGGCGCGAAAATTTTATAATATGAACAGTGATGGTTTCGGCTTTAGCGTGGAGGCGATATTAAGGCTCATCGCACTATTTTTGCCCATCGGGCGGTATTTTCATGAGAGCACAGGAGTTAACATGGAGCTGCCACGTAGCCAAAAGGGGCCCGAGCAAAACCACGGATCTCGCGTGCTCTCGAGCCTTTATAGCTCGGAAAAGAAATTAATGCGATATGGATGTACGTCATTAGATCTGAAGGTGATAGATCTAACGGCTATCGCGTAATCAAGATGCACAAAGGGCAGTTAGGCGGAGATTAGCAAGGCCCGAGGGATAATTACACTTAATTTGTAATTATTTAATGTATAAGTGGTGCGGGTTAAAAGTATAATGCACGGGTTTATGGAGTGGGACCAAGGTTAACTGCGGCGGGGTTTATTTAACCACACCAAGGGGGCGGGTTAAACGGGTTTTGTATCGGGAAAATGTGATTTTGCGAAGTTATCTTTATAAAGCAGGGTGAAACAAAACTTAGGATATATGGAGTTTTATGGGTTTTTTAGGAGTATGGCGGAATTAATAAAGTAATGCAAGGGGGGGGGGGGGGGTTTTAAACTTAGGATAAAGGGGTTTTATGGATTTTTTGTGTGAAATAGGGAAATTAATAAGGGGAAAATGATTTTTTCAAAGGAGAATGGGTTTCACACTAGGAAAAAGGGGTTTTGGGTTGGGAAATGACTTTTGAAGAGTAATTTGCTAAGGAAATGTGTGAAACCATCAAAATGAAGGGAAAAGGGCTTTTTCTTAGGAAATTATGGGATAATGGGGAATTAGTAAGTATGTAGTGGGGGGTGAAATGAAATGAGGGGAAGTTAGCCAAATCAACTTGTGAACATCCTTTCACTTTCATAACTGCTCCTGCACACTAAAACATAGGATTAAGCATGATAAATGTGCTTATGCTTCAACCAACTTTGTACTTCTGCAACCTTTCTTCTACTTACCCTAACATTTTTTCTTCACTTTATTGGATGCATTTAAACTAGCAGAACCTTTCTCTCCTTTTTCTTTTGAAAAGTAAACTATCTAATTCTAACCTTATATTTTCCAATGGCTCAAATTAAGCTTATGAGCACATTTTTATTTCTCTACCTAACCACTGATCTGCCAAGATTAAACAGTTTGACTAGATCTTTATTCTCTATCTATAAACATGAAATTTAAAGCATGAAGTAGTCAAAATTAAACAGTTTGACTGTCATGGGCTGTGGCATTTCACAAGTTGGACACAACCATTATTTTGCACAGTAAAGTAAAAAGTAGTGGCACTTAGACTTTCACACTTTCATGATCTGTTTTTATTTGAGGTTCATATTTTTTTACTTTTTTGATCTTTTCTTATTCTTTTTGTCCTTTGATTATTCTTTTAGGACATACCCTCTTTACAATTTTAAATTTTTTATTACGAAAAACATTTGCAGAAAAGCGAAGGTATGTGCAATATTACAAGATTTAACATAGTCAATTCAAAATTATGATCCCTATTATTATAGGAACCTAACAGGATGCATGCTAGGGTATGTACACCATCCCAGACTTTACTAGGGAGATCAACTTATTAAAATAATAAGAATCCTCCAAGCCCTATATCTCCAAGGAGTACCCCACGCCCCCAGGAGCTCCCAGAGCTCAGTGTTCATTGTCAGCCAGTATCCCTTCCCAGAAAGGATACTTTCTCCACAATTCCATGCTACTCTTTGAAGACCAAGATCTTTCCTTCTGACAAAGTCTTGGTGAGAATGTCAGCAACCTTCTCAACAGTTGAAGTCTCGTTGCTTCAATTCCACAACAAATCATTGTCAGAGCTTCACTGCTCCCTCTATGTTAAAGCCTCAATGCTCCTTTTGTGTTAGAGCCTCATCACTGCAATAGTGTTAGAGCCTCATTGATCTTGTTATTGCTCAAACTAGCAGGGGTCCCAGGAACGGATCCTATAGATCAACTACTAGGTCAAGGGGCAACAATGGGGTGATGGCCCACTGTCACCTCACCTAAGGCTCCCTACTCTTTACAGACTTTCACCAATGGGAGATGACCTGGTATAATAAGGATCACTATAATGAATATATCAATGATAGAATGAAAGGTGATCCCAAAAGCCTATTCACAAGAGAGCTCAAATGTGCGGCTTGCTTGCTTGGAAAACACGATGAAAGGCTCTCTAGAAAGGGCTAGAACGATTTTAGAGGCTAGTGTTTGAAGGTATGACTTGCAAAGTAGATATCTAGCCAAGGGAAAACTAGGGCAAAAAAAATGGTCCTTGAGCTAGGGCTTGTTGTGTCTCGAGATCCCACCGACAAATTTGCTTCAAATTTGGAGGGCCTCTAAAGAAAACCTCTGCACGGTTGTGGACCAAAAATTGAAGTGTTTCTATGGCTAAATTCTGAGATAATTAATGCCAGGTGAAAAGAATACGTGTTGAAAGTGATCACTTATGAAGGATTAGTGCCTTGTCCTTTGGGAGAGATGGAGTCAAGGAGAATTTATGGTTTGAAAAGAGTTCATCCAATCAAGGAGGCCTTAAAACAACTTCGCATGGCATTAGGGCATGAGAGCAACTACTTCAAGGACTTTATATTTCGATTTGCAAGAATTGATGACTTATAGAGATGTATTTATCACAAATTATCTCTAAAAACATTCACCATTCATACATGGCCCATGACATGATGCAACGCTATAAAATATCACAATTTCCACTAGGAAAGCAGTAAATTTTACACTTGTATAGCAAAAATCCTAGCAACATTCATGTCACAAAGTAAATAACAAGAATAAGCATGAAAAGAGCACTTACATGTACAAAAGAGTATATCCAATCATCAAATTATGCCAATAATGAAGCTCCAAGACGAGAGAGAGATCCAAACATCAAAATCCATCCATAACATCCAAACTCGTCCTCCAAGAAGGATAGCGAAAATCTCACAAGAGAAAATAACCCAATCCAAGTGATGATGATCAAAATGAATCATCTTACTTTCTATTTATACACTCTCTAATGAATTTGATTTAGCTAGATTGGCCTAATTCACCCCATAAAATATAATAATGTGCATAATAACCATATTTTTGGTGACAAGCCCACCAAATAGCTCCATATTAAGAATAATTAGCCTCTCAAGAGGACAAAATGATCAATACAATGAGTTGTTGGGCCTCTGAGAAGACCTAATAAAGTCCAAGGGGTGCCATGATGTGAAAATGGACTCCAAACATAGTGGACAAGAGGTTGACCCCTTGTTTTCCAAACAAGAAACTGTGGTGCTCCCAAATGGGTGTGGGGGCATAAAGACATCCTCCCGAGTCTCCAAGTGAGTCGAAAATGTCTGTAGACTATCTGTAAGGGCTAGGATGATGATGTAAGCCATTCCTCTGTAGCAGGAGACATCATCGAGATCTTGGAACATCTACCAAGTGTATGGTGCAAGTGTGGAGTCGGTTGGGTATAGTGAACCAGGTACATCATCCTCATCCAAAAGGTGGAACACGAGCAATCAATGAGTGGTGTTGGGGATCCATGAAGTATTGTCTGCTATGGTGGAGGCCCATGGCTCTCAACGCTCACCCTACAAGTGCCAATGTGGCCCTCTAGAGGGCTAGGACCCCATATAGGGAGACCAAGCCCCAATTGGAAACCAACCTGCAATACTACAAAAGATCCAATGCATCCCCTTGCCTTCCAATATAACAAATCATTAGATAATCAAGTAAAAGAGCTTACAAGTCACAGAATCAATGGGGCACTTCATGGTGGCATGCCCTTCCATAGTAGGCTTTGGCATGTACAAGTGTCTACAAGCTCAATAAGGGGGGTTAACCAAGGACCCTATTAGATGGTTTCAACCTCTAAAGGGGGTGACACGTCCATGGTACATCCCTCAAGTAGTAGGTGGCAAATGATATAGTAATGGAACGGAGTGGGGATCAGGGGAAACATCCAAACCACATTTCATGGTGCAAGGGTAGCTATAATGAAGGAAGCCCACACTTGGGTATATGAGTGTGGGAGGGAACAAATCATGGTACATGAGTTACCCCAGCCTTTGTTTTTCCACCCTTTTTCATATGAATTTTGCTTTGATTGATTTTTCTTCATAACTACTCGGGCTCCAGGGGATGAGAGTGTGATGTGTAATATATAGCAGTGGATACCCCCTTAAGGTGGGGCAGTTCATCGCCCACCAAGGGTTGGGGCAATCATGGGTTCCTTAATGATGGAGGGGGCTCATTTAGGGCCCATAGGAACTAGGGTGATGGCCATGGATAAGGTGTATGGCTCATGTTTGGCTTTTTCCCATGCGCTAATTTTGTATGTCTCGGCCATCTTTTGCATTTTGTGGTACATTCCCTGTTGAGAGTGGCCAAATTATGCTTTTTATTTTCTTTTTAGTTGCATCAACCTCTGAGGCATCGTTTCAGGCCTAACCCAATGTGTGGACAAGGGGAGGAGGAGACTAACCCTATGTGGACCTAGTGGACACATGTCGACCCGGATGAGAAAAGAGATGAATGGGGCTAATTGAGTGGAAGGGGAGTAATGTAGGTGGTATCAGGGAGCAAGACCACGCAACCAAAATCAAGATTTCCCATGTAGTGTCATACCTAAAGCTAATGGCCAGTAACGGAGATCCCACGGGACTAGGATACAAGGGTAACCACGAAATCAGGCAATGGAGACAAGAATACAGACATAACCCACTCTTTCTGCCGAATCCCCCCACCAATCCATGACCATGAAAAATAAACAAAATTACTCAACCAAGCCAATGAAAAGGCATACCTTTGGGGTCGAGAGGCCCAACTTCAAACATACATTCATAATAGATGGGCAAGGGAGCACAAAGCCAGCTCAAGGGTCTGAGAAAATGGCACATCGAGCTATCTGGGGGTTGTAAGGGGCTACTGGTTGTCGGGTGAGGACCATCTAGGGGGAAAGAATTCTCCTATCTACACTACTCATAGGTGGTGGTTAACATCTGGCTCCAACTGGGACATGATCTCTCGAGAAATGCACAAAGCTGCTCGAACGAGAGGTCACGAGAACAGCAGCATCTCTTGGTACCAGAGGCCTGTTACCTGCACATATCAAAGACCAAGCACACGGGGCAGCATGTGTTTGTGGTGTCTCACGATCAACCATGCTTAGTATTAGTCCACAAAAATCAACAAGAAATTAAAGTGAAATTTTAATCTAGATGCAACTAATCTATCATGAAAATATCATATAATATTAGTTCTAATGAGAAAATGAACATGCAATGCATCCTACCCTAACATGAATATAGTGTAATGCACACGCTAATTGTAAACATAAAGCCAGTGCAACCAACATATCATCAAATTAATATACACATGCCTACCTGTATGATTACTTGTGTAGCAAATCCCAACGTGAATGCAGACACAATGACATGGAGGATGAAACGAGTCGAAGATGGGAAAATATGATTTCCATGCGAGGTAAGAGGAAGCCATAGGAGAAGGAAAATAAGTCAATCCAGAAGTGTGGGCCCTCCCCTCTAAATACACAATGGTGGAGTGAAGGATCACCCTTAAGAACTCCCTATCACAATTATTGCTCATAATATTATGCTTTGTGGATGCCACAAGGTCATGATGGGATGGGAACAGAGGGTGAGAGAAGGAAGGAGTTGTAATATTCCTAATGGAAAATTTTTAGTGATAACAAAGACATGTAATAAATTTCAAAGCAAAATGTATTCAGCAATTTACACATAAACAATAATTTCTTCTCAAACACCAACTGGCCAATTTTCATTAATAAAATAGTTGGAGTACAATAGAAGATGGATGAGGTGCACCTAGGCTTGCACAAGGCAAATTACAAGCCTCAGGTGATCAATACAAAAATGCCCAGCTACTATAGAAATGTTGCTCTCTAGAAAACTACGTTGGCCCTCCAATTCTACACTGTTGGCTGACTTCAAGCTCTGATTTGCCCCCTCAAAATAGCCAGAAAATTCTATAAAATTAGGTGTACTCCTTTCCAAAAACCCAGAAAAACCCAAAAAGGGTTTTCCCTAGTTTTGACCCTTCAAATTCGGCCTCCTAGAGCTTGGCCCTCCTCCAAACTGAAAATCGACACATGTAGCTGGAACTGTTGTTTCTTGCTCCCAAAATGCCAAGAAACCTCTCCCAATCAGCCTCCCAACAAAATCCTAACATCCCAACTCCTCAATCCTCCAAGCAAGGCTCCCTCCAAACAGCTCACGCTAGTGATTGCGCAGTCCTGGGTGAAGATGACGCAGTGCCTTGAACTAGAACGTTGTCCTGGGTATTAGGCTCCTCCTCCTGCTGGAATATCGCTCCTATAAGCTGGAAACTAAACAAGAATCACTCTGGCAATAGCTCTCACCCAATTCCCAACACCACTGCTCCACCAAAACAACACAGCCTCTCCCACTGCATTCCTGCTAAGCCAAGGCAGCGTAAATCTCTGAAGGGATGTCACTCTCTCTATCTCCAAATGAAAGGGAAGACCTTCCTAGGGTGGCACTCAATGTCTACTGAAGAAAGGATGAGCTTCACTCCTTGGGAAACTCTTATGCTAAACAGCACATTGTAACTTAGTTGAATAGCCAAAGCAACAATGGATTCTCAAATAACCAAAAGGCCCCAAATGCTGCCCCTCTTCTCCTATTTATGCTTACTCCCTTGAGTCTCACTTGGGTCCCATCAATGCTTTTGACCCCCACTTAGGAAAATCGAACTGCCTTCAAGGGGTGCGTATTATTTGTGGGAAAGTGGCCCCCACATTCCACTAAAATGCACATCGACCCCCTTTCTCCTAAGTTTTTCCACCAAAATTGCATTAAGCCAAAAATAACAAAATTGACAACATTATTTTTCTCTCCTTAGGGAGAATAACTAGGAAGGGACATTACAAGGGTGCAACAAATAGGTTTCTCAAGGTGATGGTCACATTGGAGAGGGGAGGTCACAGAGTGATCATTGTAGAAATTCCTTATATATTCAAATTGCTTATGTAATTTTCTAAAACAAAAGACTTTAATCTACTCTACTCATTAACGAAAACAATTAATCGCTCGAGAAATCACAAAGCAAACACGAAAGAGAATTCAATCAACACATTACACAATGATTTCCTGGGGAAAGCCACAGCAAAAAAATCCCTGCTATCTATATATTGCAATAGTCAAAAAATATGAGAAGATTACAATGTTTTGCTCAAACCCGAGCAACCTCTGCACTATCTCTATCTGTCTCACTGCTTCCTAGACAAGCCTTGGCCAATACTTAACCAAATTTTGGCTTGCCCAAGTCACTATTTCCTTGCGTTGTTTCCTTGGGAATTAGCATCCTATTAATTAGGGAAATTCCTCAATATGAATTGTGCAATCCTCATAGGCCTTCCTCTGACTGCATGCACCACTTGTCCAATTAAAATGATTATACAAATGATAATACACTACCCTTGAACTCCAATATCAATTGGGTAACTCTCAGATCTAACACACATGAGTTATTTATGGGTGAACATCAGTTAACTGGTTGAACACATGAAGCAGCACCCCACTGTCTGACCTCCTACTAGTTCCTCCATCAATTGGAACTAGTTTAACTGACTTTAACTCGGTTAAACTGAATTAATTAATTACAACTCAAAATAAACTCAACCAGGGCTCCTATAAAGTAGGAGACACTCTACATGACTCAAGTTAGACCCTCAACTCGAATTATTTGAACCAAGTCAAATTAACTTAGTTATCTCATACAAGTTGTCTTGTGTAATGGCAGAAGTGTCCTCAGACACGTAATTTTATTAATCAGAAAAAATAATTACATAATTGATTTTGCAAGAGTTTACACCCGAACCACACAAACACTCTTGCAATGAGCTATTTATAAGCTCCATGTCCTAACTACCTCTAATTATGGATCACTTATTAAATAACAAGTGTCCATTTACAATAAATGCTATTCAAACCAACTAGTTAACTAATCTCCTAAAATAGAGCCTAAGATACGACACATTTGGAGAGTCATATCTAGTTACAACAATATGCTAATTCTAAAAGTCTCCATTAAATAATTAATCATTCTAGAATAATAATTATTAATTTAATTTCTTAAATTAATAATTATTTTATTTCAATTTTATAACCTATGATAATAAATTATTTTTGGATCATCTAACATTGTGATGTAGAATTACAATTTTATTCTTAAATTTAATTCAAGGGAATATTAATTTAGGAATTTCTTGTTACAATTTCAACACTCCCTCTTAGCAAGAAAGGGATTCACATCTACCCCGATCCAGCACCTTTGGAATGTACTGCATGACACACTTCTCACTATTGTTATTGCTACTGCAATATCTGCAACTAAAAAAATCCAAAAATAAATAAATAAATAATCATTGAATCAATCTGCAACTGTCTACTGAGAAAATTGTGTTGTTGCTGACTCTACTATTGAACCTCCTATTTTGCCATCAACTCTGCTCTACACTCCTCGATATCTGATTCACATTGATCCTCCAGCTACTGAATACTATGGGCCCCCGTAGCAAGGTAATGATCCATGAGACAAACACACTTCAATGGACCCTACCCAAATTTCTGCACTCTTGGGACTATTGCTTCACATCGCCCCACCTCACACCTGGAGGTATGGTTGCATGTGCTCCCTCTTCCCACTTGGCTCGAAATTTCCCCCTACTGGAGGTCTTTGCTTTAGTGGATGTTAACACTCTGTCTCCTCTCTGCTTCTCCATTTGTGGCTACTCCACAACTTGTTGAGGTTGCTTTTCAAGCTCCATTTTGAGAGGTAAATTATGCTCCCTCTCAACAGCCAAGTCTCTAACCTTTGCCTTGCTCCTCAAAGCTTTGCATGCATCTTCTACCTCAAGTGCATACAGGTTCTTGACTCGCACACCAATCTGCTTCACTTGTCCCATGGCGATCTTAGGAATGCCTTTCCTTTATTGAATATCACATTGTAGCCACGATATTCCAACACCACGACAAAAACAAGATTCTTCTTTAGACCCAGTGCATACATCACATCCTTGAGCCTGAGAGGGGAGCCAGAGTCCCTCTGAAAAGTAATGGTATCAATGTCGATCGCGCTATACCTTTCGTCGTCTCCAAACTCAATGTTTTGTTTGAGTTCTTTCTCTTCCGTCTCTGAATAAATCTCTATTCTCGTCATATGGAATGAGGCACCGCTGTCGAGATACCACATGCTTCTCATTACTGTGCTTGCCATGCATGCAATGAGAGTAAAATCAAGATCGAATTGTGAGGCTAGAGCTTCACCTGTTGCTGCTACTACAGGCTCCTTGCTTGCCTTCTTTTGTGGGCATTTCGTGGCATAGTGCCCGAATTCATGACAGCGAAAGCACTTGATGCTGGACAATCTTTCCTCTTGCCCTCCTCGCCTTGGAACTTCTTTCCCTTGGCTTTCTTTCCTTTGCTAACTAATGCAAGGTCCTCTTCCTCTTCTTTGGATGAGGTCCCATCTCGGTTGTCCCGCCTCATTTCTTCCTGCACTATATCGAACCATAACCACTCCCAACTCGGTATTTTGTCTCTACCATTCACAGAATCCCGATAACTGTGCCAGCGCTTGGGAAGACCCAACAGAGCTGGAGCTACCAAATCTTCTTCAGGGACAATCACACCGACCCCGCCAAGTTCATCACGACACTGTGTAAACTTGCTTAGGTACAGTGGAATTGTGTCATTCTTTTGCATTATGATGCTACACAGCTTGTCCTTTAATGCCAGCTTCCTATGGTCACTGTTGTTCTCAAACAAGTCA
Source organism: Pinus taeda (assembly GCA_000404065.3). NCBI lineage: Eukaryota > Viridiplantae > Streptophyta > Pinopsida > Pinales > Pinaceae > Pinus > Pinus taeda. The sequence continues at coordinate 118,831 of APFE031145335.1, forward strand.
ATTAGTGTTTTCCACATCGTGAATGGAGTTTCTTTCCCGTGGAGATTCGAGACAATATGATCTCGAACTCCCTCCAATATCATCCTCCTTGCTTTAGCTACATCCTTCTTCCACTAAGCGAGATCTTGGGCATCAGTTGCTGGGGGTTTGACTACATCTGTCTTGATGTAATCTAGTAGCCCATTATCATCTAATACCGCCTCCACACAGATCCTCCAAGCCACAAAATTTGTGGTTCCTTCCAGAGCATACTCGAGCCTGAGTCCGGTGGAAGCCATCTTCTCAGTCCTGGAGAAAACCTGGAACACTGATCTTGTAATTCGAACCTCCCGCACAAACTTCGAATTCTCTTCTTTTCTATTATGATTCCAGCTCCGACACCATGTAGAAATTCCTTATATATTCAAACTGCTTATGTAATTTTCTAAAACAAACGACTTGAATCTACTCTACTCATCAACAGAAACAATTAATCAATCGAGAAATCACGAAGCATACAAGAGAAAGAATTCAATCAACACATTACACAATGATTTCCTGGGGAAAGCCATAGCTAAAAACCCATGTTATCTGTATATTGCATTACTCAGAAAATATGAGAAGATTACAATGCTTTGCTCAAGCCCGAGCAACCTCTGCACTATCTCTATCTGTCTCACTGCTTCCTTGACAAGCCTTGGCCAATACTTAACCAAATTTTGCCTTGCCCAAGTCCCTATTTCCTTGCGTTGTTTCCTTGGAAATTAGCCCCCTATTACTTAGGGAAATTCCTCAATAAGAATTGTGCAATCCTCATAGGCCTTCCTCTGACTGCATGCACCACCTGTACAATTCGGATGATTATACAACTAATAATACACTACCCTTGAACTCCAATCTCAACTGGGTAACTCTTAGATCTGACATGCATGAGTTATTTATGAGTGAATCATCAGTTAACTAGTTGAACACATGAAGCGGCACCCCACTGTCTGACCTCCTACTAGTTCCTCCATCAGTTGGAACTAGTTTAATTGATTTTAACTCTGTTAAACTGAATTAATTAATTACAACTCAAAATAAAATCAACTATGGCTCCTATAAAGTAGGAGACACTCTACATGATTGTTGGACACCTAATCCTCAGGGTCGGTGTGGAAGTTGAACAGCCAAAGGGAGTCCAAGGGACCACTTGGAATATGAAACCAAGGGTCACTCCTATGTATTATAAACGTATATCATGTCAATAATAGATGTACTCTCAGGCTTATCATTCATACTCTGTTGCTGCCATGTATGTGTTTAACATAGTATCAGAGCGGGTTCCTTCCTACCCTGCTCAAATTTGAATCACTAGTTTTATGGTGTAGTGATTTTGGGTGTTTCTCTATTCTGTGTAGAATTGTCTCTTTGTCAGCTACTTCCTCGCGCCGTCTACAGTCTTGAAATAGGAAAAAAAATATCGCTAGTCTGTTGCATGGTTTAATGATTCTCTATCTTCGTGATTCCTTGCCAACTCTATTGCATGCAGTACTCACAAAATAATAGGAAACGGTCCCAATCACCTACTCCAACCATTGAAGTTCTGTCCATTTTGAAGTTCAGGTGCAGTCGTATTTCTAGTATGTACGCTGGTCAAAAATATCATATGTAGAAGCTCCTGTAATGTGCATTCACTAAATCCAGTTGGGTTTAGTAATGTGCGTTTTCCCTTGCCATTCTACTATACGCAGCCTGCCTTTTGTATTTGTCGATTCTCTACGTTAAGCACTCTCCTCGCAAGATCCCAGCAATACAAACGGAGCTCCATCCGTTGGCGTCAGAGAAGTGATCCAGTCACTCTCAATACGATGTTATTGGCAGAGGAGGAGAAGGAAAAGGAAGTGGATTAAATGGATGTGTATACTACTCTGGGGAGGGCTTGAAAACTAAGGAATTCAATGAAAGGGCGCAATCGCATTATTTAGGCAGCAGTCGTTTTCATCATGTGGACCCAAGGAGGGCTTGTCATCTTGGTCATCACTTTGATTTTCTAAGTTTTGATGATGCTTGATGAAGGCTTCCTATTGAACACTAAATGCGGGGCATACTTGAAAATGACTAAGAAAGCCATCAACGAACTCCTTAATAGATGAGATGCTCCTAGGTGCATGATTATGCAACCATGAGTTATGACCATGGAGAGAGCTCATGAGCAATAGTGCAAGGAAATCCTGGTGGACCACTTTCTCATTTGAAGTATGCACACTAAATCTTTCCACGTGATCAATTCCAGAGTGGATCACCATCAAATATGGGCACCACACATACCATCCTTCCTGTGACATGATTAGGGTGCCCAGGGATGCTAGTGATGTCCAAAGCGGGAGAATCATCAAAGAAAGACATCCTATTGAGATATACATGTAAATTATGTACGCTTCACCAGGGTGAATTAAAATATGCCTAGAAAATTGCTTTCTTCACCCTACAAGCATCGACCTTAAAGTATAATGAAGAACTAGGGCTTCATTCTTCCAATGGAGTCACCAAATGATATATCAATAAGGTCGTATGGGGAACAACACACGTTTTGTTCCCGGCAATAGCGTCAAAAATGTTACTGCTCAAACTAGCAAGGGTTTTAGGAGGAGATCCTATAGAGCAACTACTAGGTCAAGGAGCAACAATGGAGAGATAGCCCATTGTCACCTCAGCGAAGACTCCCTGCTCTTTATAGACTTTCACCGATGGGAGGAGACATGGTATAATAAGGATCATTAATAGGATGAAAGGTGATCCCAAAAGCCTATTCACAGAAAAGGCTCAAACATGCAGCTTGCTTGCCTGGGAAGCAAGATGAAAGGCTCTCTAGGAAGGGCTAGTGGGATTTTAGGGGCTAGGATTTGAAGGTATGACTTGTAAAGGAGATTCCTAGACATCAAAAATGGAAACATGGTTTCTAAATGGTCCTTGAAGGATTAGCTTTGATAAGAAGTGGGTACACAGGGGACCAAACGGACCCAAAATTTGGTCAAGGGTATGGATTTGATCAAATAATGAGGGAATCGACCTAGTTAGGGAGGAGAAGAGGATCAAAGGACAAATTTTCTTTGAGGTTTGAATTCAATGATCCTAATGAGGAAATTAGCCAAGGGAAATCTAGGGAAAAAAATGGTCTTTGTGCTAGGGCTTGCTATATCTCGAGATCCCACAATCAGATTTGCTTCAAATTTGCAGGGCCTCTAGAGCAAACCTCAGCACAGTTGTGGACCAAAAATGAAGTAATTGGATGGCTAGATTGTGAGATAATTGATGTCGTAGGTGACCTATGTAGGCTAGGCCTAGAAAAAGAGGGAGGTGAAAAGAATAAGCGTTGCAAATGATCACATATAGAGGATTAGTGCCTTGTTCTTTAGGAGAGATGGAGTCAATGAGAATTTATGGTTTGGAAAGAGTTCACCCAATCAAGCAAGCCTTAAAACAACTTCACATTGCATTAGGGCATGAGAGCAGCTGCTTCAAAGACCTTATACTTCGATTTGCAAGAACTAGTGACTTATCGAGATGTATTTATCACAAATTATCTCTAGGAACATTCACCCATTCATACATGGCCTATGACATGATGCAACGCTATAAAAGATCACAATTTCCACTAATTTGTATAGAAAAGTAGTAAATTATAGCGAAAATACTAGAAACATTCATGTGACAAAGTAAATAACAAGAATAAGCATGAAAAGAGCACTTACATGTACAAAAGAGTATATCCAATCATCAAATTATGCCAATAATGAAGCTCCAAGACAAGAGAGAGAGATCCAAACATCAAAATTCATCCATAACATCCAAACTCCTCCAAGAAGGATAGTGAAAATCTCACAAGAGAATATAACCCACTCCAAGTGATGATGATCAAAATGAATCATTTCATTTTCTATTTATATACTCTAATGAATTCAATTTAGCTAAATTGGCCTAATTGACCCCCTAAAATAAAATAATGTGCATAATAACCATACTTTTGGTGACAAGCACACCAATGGATCTATAGTAAGTATAATTAGCCTCTCAAGAGGGAAGAACGATCAATACAGTAAGTCAGTGGGCCTCTGAGAAGGCCTAATGAAGTCCAAGGGGTGCCATGATGTGAAAATGGACTCCAAACATAGTGGACAAGAAGTTGGCCCCTCGTTTTCCAAAGCAAGAACCTGTGGTGCTCCCAAGTAGGTGTGGGGACATAAGGACATCCTCATGGGTCTCCAAGTGGGTCGAAAATGCATGTAGACCATCTGTAATGGCTAGGATAATGATGTAAGCCCTCCCTTTGTAGCGGGAGACATCCTCAGGATACTAGAACATCTACCAATTGTATGGTTCAAGTGTGGAGCCAGTTGAGCAGAGTGAACCAGGGGCATCATCCTCATCCAAAAGGTGGAACACGAGCAATCAATGAGTGGTGTTGGGGATCCATGAAGTACTGTCTGCTATGTTGGAGGCCCATGGCTCTCAACGCTCACCCTACAAGAGCCAATGTGGCCCTCTGGAGGGCCAGGACCCTGTATAGGGAGATCAAGCCCCAAATGGAAACCCACATACAATCCTGCATAAGATCCAATGCGTCCCCTTGCCTTCTAATATAACAAATCATTAGAATAATCAAGTAAAATAGCTTACAAGTCATGGAATCAATGGGGCACTTCATGGTGGCATGCCCTTCCATAGTGGGCTTTGGCATGTACAAGTGTCTCCAAGCTCAATAAGGGGGTTAACCAAGAACCCTATTAGGTGGTTTCAACTTCTAAAGGGAGTGACACATCCATAGTACATCCCTCGAGTGGTAGGTGGCAGATGATATAATAATGGAACAGAGTGGGAATCAAGGGAAACATCCAAACCACATTTCATGGTGCAAGGGTAGCTATAATGAGGGAAGCCCACACCTGGGTATATGAGTGTAGGAGGGAGAAAATCGTGGCACATGAGTTACCCCGTCCTTTGATTTTCCACCCTTCTTCATATGCCTTTTGCCTTTGATTGATTTTTCTTCATAACTGCTCGGGGCTCCAAGGGATGAGAGCATGATGTGTAATATATAGCAGTGGATACCCCCTTAAGGTGGGGTGGTTCATTACCCACCAAGGGTTGGGACAATCATGGGTTCCTTAATGATGGAGGGGGCTCATCTAGGGCCCATAGGAACCAAGGTGATGACCTTGGATAATGGGTAGAGCTCATGTTTGGCTTTTGCTCACATGCTAAATTTGTATGTCTCAGACATCCTTTGTATTTTTTGGTACATTCCCTATTGAGAGTGGCCAAATTATGCTTTTTATTTTCTTTTTCGCTGCATCAACCTCTGGGTCATTGTTCCAGGCCCGAGCCAAGGTGTGGACAAGGGGAGGGGGAGGTTAACCCTATGTGGACCTAGTGGAGACATGTGAACCCGAATGGGAAAAGAGATGAATGGCGCTAAAATGAGTGGAAGGGTAGTAATGTAGGTGGTATCGGGAAGCAAGACCACGCAACCAAAATTAGGATTTCCCATGTAGCGCCATCCCTAAAGCTAATGGTCAGCAATGGAGATCCCATAGGACTAGGAAACAGGGTAACCACGATATCGAGCACTGGAGACAAGAATACAGACCTAACCCACTCTTTCCGCTGAATACCCCCACCAATCCATGCCCAAAAGTGCCCATGAAAAGTAAATAAAATTACTCAACCAAGCCAATGCAAAGTCATACCTTTGGGGTCGAGAGGCCCACCTTCAAACATACATTCATAACAGAAGGGCGAGGGACCACATGGTCGTCTCAGGTGGTGGAGAAAATGGCACATCGAGCTATCTGGGCGCTGTAAGGTGTTGTTGGTTGCCGACTGAGGACCATCTAAGGGAAAAAAAATCTCCTATATACACTACCCACAGGTGGTGGGTAACAGGTCTGATAGTGGCACTATGACAATTCTATGGATACCATTTGAAACCACGTTGCTTGTAATATGATCGGCCACTGTTGGATGGAATCCAATGGAAGTCAGCTATTTGCTCATCTAGGAAATCAAAGCAAGACCCATAGTGAAGCAACACCTCAATGTGTTCTTCTTGTTCACAGCATTCCCGGTTCACTTAGCATAGGCCTATCTCTTCATTGTCTCAATCCGTGCAGGTATCTCAATACTAGCTTTGCAATATCTCAATATACATGTCCAAGCTCTATCTCGCTCAGGGTATGTGTTGCAAAGCAAGGATCCAGCTGGTCGCCTGCTCATCGTGAGATCCACCAACTCTAAATCTGAAGAGGAGTCACTCAATTGCTTTCATGTAATCCATGATGCCAAGTATCTAACAGCATCCCTTAGCAAGGGTCCTCATCAGTTCTCTGTTGCACTTCTAATCTCAAGAAATTAATCACCTAGGCCTAGAGGTCAACTCCCTCTGGTACTCAATGTTGAGATGATTTGATCCAGTCAGAAATAAATTATTACCATATATAAAACCAAATATCAAAGGCATGCCCTCATCCTTGAAGAGAGGTTGGAGTCCACATCAGATGTCCATCAATCCATGCATACCAAGCCCAGGGGGCTTGCCAAAGTCCATATGGGGTTTTCTTTAATTCGCAATCATGAGTCTCCTACTCATGCACCTCAAAACCTTGAGCTAACTCCAAGTATGCTTCTTCCTTAAGTACATCATGGAGGAAGCTCATTGCACATACATATGATAATAATGCATCAGTCAACAAGTGCTAGGATCTTATCATAGTCTTCTTTCTCAGAGAGCATATCATTGGTGAATACTACAACATCTTGGTCATCTAAAATGATCCTTGTATGAAGGACATATTACTCTTAGCATCTCCTTATCTCGGAACATCTCCTATGACAGTTACAATGACAGTCTACTCCCTCTGAATAGGAAGCCTCTTTTAGATATAGTCATCAACCTGAGAGACTGCAATCCTTCCTCTGAGGTTTGTGCTCTTGTCCATTTCCACTCTAATCATGGGATGGCTATGCATCCTCTTCAACCTTGATATTGAGAACAAGGTCGTTACATGCATCCGATGTACCTCTTGATCCCAAACAAGAGCAAGGGCAATAATATCAAATTAAATAAACAAAATGAAAGTGTACCTGACGATGAAGCGGGACTCTGCATAGAATCTTCTACATTTTGAGCTTCTTTATGCTTTCTTCTCTAGATATGAGAGTGGCTTCTTCATTCTCCTACTCCAAATCCCTCTTGGAGCTAACTCTTCCTGCAATACCCTGCATCTTGAAGACCCTCAAGATGGATCTACTCTGATTTCAGTAAAGGAGAGAAGCATTTGGTTAGCCAATTACTCATGCATGAAGAATAAACAGTTAGTCCCAGAAGATAAATCGATCTAAACAGAAACAGTGTCACAAAATAACATTTATCTCGAAAGTACTTATCTTTAAAGAGGATTGAAGAAAGCTATCAGCTCCCTCTTACCCTACACCATTGTCCATCAACCATATATTGGTGTCATATGCAAAAGGAGAAATGCTTCCTCTTGAACACCACATGTATCCATTATCTCCTTCATCGGCAGCCAAGCTCAATTATTAATGTATAAAATGACCACAGGATTTGCATAATATCATCTCCTATTGGGTAGGACTCAGGAGTACATGCCCAACTAGGGTTACTTTGAATCTTAATAGCTTCTCACTTATTGAATCATACTAGGGTTCCAATGCCATAGAACCTAGGCCTTTTCAATATCCAAGGCCACTCCGAAGGTTTTTCTCTCAAATCCTAACCTATATTTGTAAGAACAAGGGCTCCCTAGGGTTTCCTTCACACCGTAGCATTCCTTTAGGCATCCAACATCTTCATCTCTTTCATTCTACTTGATCATGAAATCCATCATAGTTGTCTATACTAGGGTGATCTCAATGACTTTTCTGCAACCCATCTCTGATACCATGTTAATTTTTAGGGATAGATTGTTCTCTGTTGTATATAACTACATTTTTTAGCTTTTTTAACAAATTACATTCACCCCATAACATCATATCACCATTAGCAATTATGTAGAGAGAACAATAACATCATTAGTGTAGCGGAATAGTAAGGAACAATAGAAGAAAAGCATACACAATAGAGACACTAGGATTGAGGTCAGAGACCAAGGCACAACCCCATAAGGGGGAAAACCCAGCCAAATTCTTCTTCTTAGATACTCATCCAATGTTCAACTGAGATACAATGTACAAATATCATGAGACATAAGTCTTTCATCAACAATCACATTAGGCCATTTAAGGTCAATCCTGGATCATACTAGATCCTCATAAGATAGCGACAGACATACCTCTAACGGACGTATTCACAAGGCATCCTATCCTTGTCACAAGAATCACTATCAATATTGTCATAACCATCACTGTTATATACATCATTGTCACAAATATCACTGTCATATAATCATCATAAGTATCACTACCATATCGTCATAAGGACACTGCCATATTGTCATAAAGGAATTGACATTCAAGGACATAGGAACATTGCCATATATCACTGAGATAAAGGATCTACCATACATCACTGAAGATATCAAACATCAAAGGTCATATAGTCTTTGTCATACATCAATGAAGATACCAAACATTAAGGTCATATAAACTTTGTCATTCAACATTGAAGATACCAAACATCAAGGTCATATAAACTTTGCCATCTAGCATTGAAGATACCAAACATCAAAGTCATATAAACTCTGGCACCCATCACTAAAGATAGTCACCCATATGCTTCTTCTAAAATCAAACATAAGATTGTCCATACACAATGTCTGCTTCGTCTATGTGTTTATTGTACTAGGTCTCTCTCAAACACCATTAAATACAAGCTCTAAATTGCCTTAAAAATCATCAACATAAAAAGTGCAAAACATAACTTTGAGGCATGAGATTCTGCTTATAAAATATGTCTTTGTGCATGCCTTATTTCGAAGGTTTCGACCCTAGTTAGGTCAACTGTACAGTTGTAAATCAACTCATCAAATCGACCTCCAAACTGCTTCAATCATTGCACAAGTATACTAGTATAATGCAGCCTCAAACAACAAACTTCTCCATCCTTTCTAGAGCACAGACCACTGGTTTTTCTCTGAGATTACACAACATTGGTTAGGGTAACTACAGAGCCCTTAATTCTTGTCCAATTCCCCCTTCAACTTTTGCGCTAGTTCTTAAAATAGTGTGGCCATACTCCAGCATTTCACCAACCCTCCATAATAGACCATACATCCCTCTCCAAGTAGGCTTCAACAAAGCTTGGCCCTTTTCCTATGTTACCAAACTCTTGCGGCCAAGTATCACAAGGATGTATGCTTCAATCACAAATCCGGTCATATTCTCCAAGAGCCTGTCTAGATCAAGACACACCTGAAGAGATCAATACAAATCTCCTCCTCCAACTCGGCTAGGGCATTCAGATCCTACGGCTACCTCAAATCATTTCACTTGAAGAGTTACACTTGATGTCATTAAATGAACACCAAAGGCTCTTTGTTTATACAAATCGTTGGAGGAAGGGGTGCCAAATGAAATAATGTGACCCTTTAAATTAGAAAAGTCGACTTGTTGTAAACCCTTTCAATCTACACTTAAATATATATTTAAATACATTGCTTTCCCAAATAAATTTGTAAATCAAGGATGAGTGCCAAGAACACATTAATAATATTTTCCTTAAAACCAAATTGAGTTCTACCTTGGGGCAAGATGGGCTTCTTTTGGGGTAGTTGGGTTTCTCATGGGAAATTCATGCCATAGCTGACCCAAATTTCAACAGTGTTGACATATTCCATTTAGAAGTTATGCTTTGCAACTTTCTCTCAAAGAAAGTGGCACTTAATCGAAATATGTTTTGTCTTTGGATGCATGCCAATATTTTTGGAGAGGTTGATTGCACTGGTATTGTCACAGTAGATGATGATACACTAATTTGTTTCTATTTTGACATCCTTCAAAGTTTCCTTCATCCATAACAGTTGTGTACAGCAATTTGTCGTTGTTGTTATGTACTCAGCTTTCGCTGTGGATAGAGATATGGATGATTATTTCTTGCTTAGCCAAGAAACAAGACATCTCCTAAGAAGAATGCATTTTCGCAAGTGTTCTTTCTATCATCAATGCTTCCTACCCAATTTGCATCGATATATGCTATCAAGGTAAGGTTTGTGCTCTTAGGATACCATAGTCCAAAATTAGGAGTCCCCTTTAGATATTCTTAATATTCTTTTCAGTGATTGCATGTGTGATTCCTTTGGGGTTGACTAGAATCTTGCCACCATTCCTACTGCCTGCATGATGTTTGGTCGTGAAGCAGTCAGATATAGAAGCCCTCCAATCATTGATCTGTTGAGAGTTGCATCTACTGTAGCAAATTCATCATCCTTGCTCAGCTTGCAACTTGTAATCATAGGTGTGCTTACAACAGCACATTCTTCCAGCGCAAATCGCTTAAGCATTTCCTTGAGGTACTTTGTTTGTGTTATGAACATTCCAGCATCAGTTTGAGTTACTTGAAGTCCAAGAAAAAAAGACAACTCTTCAATCATTGACATTTCAAATTCCTTTGACATTTCTTGGGCAAGTTTGTGACTCATCTCAACATTGTTGCTGCCAAAAATCAAATCATCAACATATACTAGTATGATTAGAATTTGTTTCCTGCAACTCCTCTCTTGAATCCCTATTGTTGAAGGCACTGATCAAGTCTAGCATACCATGCTCTTAGAGCTTGTTTTAATCCATGCAATGCCTTCTTCAATTTGCAAACAAAGTTTTTATTTTTTGACAAGTCAAACCCTTCTAGTTGTTCCATATATACTTCTCCTTTCAGAGCTCCATTTAGGGAAGTTAACCTCACATCCATTTGGTAGATTTTGAAACTGTTTAAACAAACAAATGCTAAAAATATACCTATAGCGTCTAGTTTAGCAACTAGAGCGAAAGTTTCTTCAAAGTCAATTCCTTTAATTTGACTGTTTCCCTTACATGTCAATCTTTCCTTGTTTCTAATGATTTGTCCATCTTCATTCATTTTGTTCTTATACACCCACTTCGTTCCTATGACATTTTTATCCTATGGATGAGGAGCTAGTTCCCATGTTCCATTCTTTTCAATTTGGTTCATATCTTCTTCCATTGCTTTTATCCAGTGAGGATCCTTGCTTGAGTGAATTCTCTAGTTCTATTGTGGATAGCAAGGCAATATCATTCCATTTTGGTGTGTTTGCCATCTTTCTTCGAGTTTGTATTCCTCCATCCACATCTCCAACGATTTGGTCTTCCAAATGATGTTTTTACGAACTTTAACTTTGACGGTGTTTGAGGTGGTTCCTCCTTTTGATTTTTCGACTCCTCTTCTTTTGCAACACCTTCCTCTAAATATGCAAGGATAGGGTCTTATTCATTGGTTTGAACTACTTCCTTTTCAAAAAGAACTTCATCTATCTTTACATCGATGCTTTCAACATCTTTTGCAAGCGATTGTTGTAGCATTTCTAGGCCTTTCTTCTTCATGAGTATGCAAGGAAAATTCCTTCGTCAACACGTGAATCAAATTTGCCTAGTGAATCATCATTAATCTTCATAAAGCATTTACTTCCAAATATTTTGAAGTGTTTCATAGAGGCACACCTTCCCTTCCATCATTCATATGGAATTCTATCACTGTTTACCCGGAGTTGAGCTCTGTCGTGATATAGATGGCTGCCCCAACTGCTTCCCTCCAGAATTTAGCTTGTAAATCAGCTTCCAAAAACATTGTTCTTGCAGCCTCTTATACAGATCTATTCGTTCTTTCTACTACATTTTGTTACAGAGTCCTGGCAACAAAATGTTCCATTTTGATTCCAAATTTTTCACAGAATTCATTGAATTCTCCTGAGGTAAATTCCCCACCTCTATACATTTTTAACCATTTTATCTTTAAATCGCTTTCATTTTCAACCGTCGCTTTGAAAGTTTCGAAACGAACTAGTGCTTCTGACTTATATCTCATGAAAAATACCCACATCATTGTAGTAGAATCATCTATAAATAAAATAAAGTACCTTTTTCCTTGTGGAGTTGGAGTTTTGGTTGGACCAAACAAATCTACATGAATGATTTCCAAAGGCTTTGATGTTGAACATTCCTTTGATTTGAAGTTGGTCCTAATTTGCTTTCCATTGGTGCACAAATAACATTTGTTGGCTTTGAAATTCTAGGGATATCTCTTATTGCTTGGGTTTTGCTAATCTTCACCAAGTAATCAAAGCTTAGGTGTCCCAAATGCTTGTGCCTCAACCAACATTCATTTGCTTGACTTATGTAACATCTCTCATCTTGAATTTCACTGAGAATGTATACATTATTTGTTGTTCTTACTCCTCTTCCTACCAGTATTCCTGATGATGGTCTCCTTATCTCACAGTCCTTGGAACGGAAGATGAGATCATGTCTCTAACTGCATATTTGGCTGACACATAGAAGATTATGCTTGAGCCCTTCAACGTATAGAGCATTTTGTGCTTTCCCCTTACCATTGATGAGACTCACTTTGCCTTTTCCAGCAATTTTAGCAAATCCATTGTCTCCAAAGGTCACATTTCCATCCTTTTATGTGCTTATAAAGGTGAACTTTTTCTGGTCACCTATCATGTGCCTAAAACATCCACTATCTACAAACCATTGATTTTCCTTTTTTTGAGTACATAAAGCTAGACTGCAATTCTCAGAGGTAAATTCTCTAATTTTCTCTCCAAACTATCTCTCTTTGCTCTAGAGGACAGTTTTGTGCTATATGGCCTAGATTATTGCATTTGTAACATTCTAGACTATACTTTGAAAGAGGAGCAAAGGAGTTATAAGTCCTGATTTGGTCTTGTTTCTCAATATCAATAGTCTTGGTAATTACACCTTGACATCTTCTAGTGTTTTTCTTGATGACCAAAATGTTTACAAAAGAAACAATGACCAAGGAAAATAGTTTGATACCTGTTAGAACAAGCTTGCCTTGGTGAGATATTCCTTTCAGGAAGGGGTTGCTTCTCATTCCTTGGATGAACTTTGTTTCCTGCAAGGTTAGAATGATAAGATCCTTTAAGGACATCAGCAAAACTTCTAGGCTTTTCTTCAAGATGAACATTGGTTTCTTCCTTTGAATTGGAAGATTCCCCTGTATAGTCAAGTCTAAATTTGTCATGCAGTGACCTTTGAGATCTGAGAAAGACATCCAAGGTATGGGAACTCTTCGAATTCTTGTTGGCTTTGTCCAACTCTCCTTTTAGAGATACAACTTCAGCTTCCAATTTTTCACAGATTTCTTCCTTTTCCTTCAGCTTATTGCTCAACACTTCTGCGCTTTTAGCTTCTTCCTTCTTGGTTTTGAGAGAGTTGATTTCTTGAAATAACTTTTCATTCTTCTAAGTCTCTCATTTTCTTCTATGGCACTAATCAATAGTTCCTCCACATTTCCTTCTTCTTCTGGACTTTCTTCTTCTTTTGGATTATTTGTTTCATTTGTGAAGGCCATGAACAATACTTCACTTCTTCCACCATATTCTTCTTCTTCATCAAAGTCATCATTGTCTTGTTTAGAGAAGAAATTCTTTTTGTTTGATCCTTTCCTCTTGAAGGTTCTTCTCTTAGGTTCATCTTCATCATCATTGTCATCTCTAAAAGGACACATTGCTACATAATGTCCTGATTTACCTCATCTAAAGCAAATGAGAGGTAGCTTACCTTTGAGTTTGGATCCTTTCTTCAGAATCAAATCACAATTCTTTCCCTTTCTTGACGTCTTGGATGCCTTGAATGCAGCGTCCTTATGGGTTGAATTTCCTAACCTCATCTTGTATGATGTGAAAATTCCATGAAGTTCTTCCATTGACAGAGAGTCCAAATCTTTTAGTTCTTCTATGGCACAAATTTTGGCATCAAAATGATCTGGAAGAGATCTCAAGACCTTTTCGACAATCATCTTTTCTTTGACATCTTCACCTAAGCCTTTGAGATAAATGACTACCTCATCTACTAGGAGAAAATAAGCAACAACATCTTCTTCATCATTTATCTTAACACTTTCAAATTGCCTTCAATAGGTTTGAAGCTTTGCCTTTTTACTTTGTCATCTCGTTCATGAATATGGATGAGATTGTCCCACATCTCTTTAGCTATTTTAATACCCATAACTTTGGAGAATTTTGAATCTGATAGACCACTTGCTATAGAATTCAAAGCCTTCGCATTTGCCACATATGCTTTCTTCTTTCACAGATTCGGACCCTCCTATTGACCTGTGTTGACCGCAGGTCAACTGTGCACAGTTGACCGAATTACAGAGGTCTGCAACAATCTGAAATTCAGACCTCGCATTTAAGAGATGACACTTGGCAGCATTTGATTGGTCTGTTATTTATCATTTTAACAATTGTTGGTTGGGTTTTAGTGGAGATTTTGACAATCAAAGCTTTGACTTTGACTTCATTATCATTGTACATTATTGGATTTCCTTTCTCTGAACATTTTATATTTATTAAGAAAAGATCAGTTGGGCTTTCCCCTTGTGGGTTTTTCCCTAGCATTAGCCTAAATATTTGTGCACTCTTGTCTTGGCTTGTCTTCTGCATTTTATTGTTCTATCTACAATTATTGTCAATGTTGATCTAATGGTTAATGTGATTGCTATTGAAATCTAAGTGGAAATTGTCATTGGGCTAATAAAAGTACATTGAAGTAATTGTTGTGAGCATAGAACATACCATTGTCAAAATTAACATTGGCATTAGAGAAATGTTGGAAAATTCCCCTCAAGAATTTTCTACTACTCCCTCTCTTCGAATGCTCTCCCTCTGGCTCGAACTCTTCCTCGCTGAATCTCTACACACTGGGTAGCTCAGTCTACCTTGCTCTCTCTCTCACAACTGTCTCTCTCTCCATCCCATCGACTAGCACTTATAAACTCTCGTTGGAGCGTCAACGACCAAGATCTAATCGTGATTGATGGCTAAGATCATCTTAGACTTGATCCAAATCATTTTTTGAAAGTTTCTAAAGCATAACTCGAAATTAATTGTTGTTGATTAATCAATTTCCCTAAGTTAGACTTAGGCATTTTTTAATTATTGATCAATTAACTTGATTGAGTGGTCTCTAGGTGTTTTCTCCCGAAACTTTTTTTGGGTTTTAGAGATCACATGTTCCTTAGCCTCTTAGACACAAATTGAGACTAGAACACCTGTCTGATGCTACCAAATCATCCAAAAACTAACACCCCCTCTTAGCGAAGGTGTTCTCCCCAACATCTCTCTTCTACAACCTGTAGTCGGATTGTCCACGTTGTTGATGTCTGACATTTGTTTCACCTCCTTTCTTCACATCTTCAACTAATATGACTCCTTGTCTCTGGAAATCACTGTGAATAAATCACTATGGAAAACTCTATCCAACAACATTGTGCATACTCCGATCTACCTCACATTGTTGTTGCAACTACTTTGTTGCTATTCCTACACTATTGTTGCAACCACTGCAATAGTGAGTATGATCTCACCCGATCTCCCCCTGAAACAAAACTAGGAAATCTCTACTGGATGGAAACTCCCTCCAGGAGTCTCACTCTAGTTGGAACTCCACTTGCAACTGAGCAATTCACACTTCCTCCGCCAATCACACGAATTTCTTGCACCTGCAACTGGAAACTCGGTCTTTGTTGACCTGCTCTGTCTGCTGACAATGATCGTCCTACTATTAAATAATGTGGGATCGTATAGCAAAACTAATGATCCAAGAGGAAAACACCTGTCGGATGTTGTCCTCCTTAGGACCTGCACAATCCTGCAGTGCTGAAGCATCATGTTCCTCCCCAATTTAGAGGTATAGTTGCTATCAATGAAACCACTCCAACCTAGAGGTTAGTTTATCTATCTCTACCAAAGTTGTTGTCTTCTCCTGCCCACTCTTGTCCTTCTTTCTCTTGGGACACTGGGTGACATAGTGGCCAAACTCGCCACACCCAAAGCATTTGACCTTCGGCAGACCCTTTTTCTTCTTCATGTCTCCTTTTGAGTTGTGTCCCTGGTTGCAACCCTTCTTCGCCTTCCCTCAACCATGCTGAGCCTCAGATCTTCTTGCGTGAAATCACTCAATAGGCATTCTCAATCTGGTAGTTGGTCTCATCCAGTGATCCCCTAGATGAAGGTCCTCCACTCCTTGGTAAACTCATTCAGAGCTATCCGCACAAGCTCTTTGTCATCAGGTTTCGCACCTACGGTTGCTAACTCATCACAGACATTCTGAATTCTAATGAGGTAGGAGGTCACGCTCTCACCCTTTTGCATCTTTGTTGTCCTCAACTTCTCCTTGAGAATCAATTTACGATTCTCGGATGGATCCTAGTATAATTTCACAATGGCATCCCACATGTCCTTTGTTGTGTTTTTCCCTGCAATGTGTTGAACAATATGATCTCGAACCCCATCCAAGACATTCCTCTTCGTCTTGGCTATCTCTTTCTTGAAGTTAACCAATTGTTGTGCATTTGTTGGCTCTACCATGACATTTGTCATGAACTCCTTTAGACCATCCAGAGGCTCCATCAAGTCTATCATGATCCCTAAGTCCTGTTAAACCATCTCGCGAAAGTTAAATAAACTAGAGACTGGATCTAGAAATCCCCTTTTCTCTGCTTGGCCTTCCTTTTGCTACTCGCACTCCCTTAGGAATGCACAGATCTACCTCTGTAAATCCTTCTCCGGCTAATATACTGCCTCTAGCTGCTCACTAAGACTACTTGCTCTGCCTTCCGGATGTCCTTCTCCGAGAACTGGCACACAAACTACAACTCAAACTAGTTATCATGGTAAACTCACACTGGAAAATTAATTTGTCTGCTTCAACCTTCTGTAACTGGAAATCACAGATCTCCTAGAAACTGGAAACCAAAAATCCTTTGAGAAATTATGGAAATCTCCTTTGTGTGTTATTCTCTTCCTGCCCAATGCAAATCTGCAAATGTAACCCTTGTTGCAAATCTTCTACGCCCAGATATGCTCTACAAAATCACGGATATGCTCACTGAAACCACTTCCTATCAACCACACTGCATGTTGGAACTCTGCTCTAGGAAAATCGAACTTTTCCTGCAAACTGACTCTAGAAATCAATTTTCCTACGAACAATTCACACTGTCTAGCTAGTCTGCACAGATCTGGAGAAATTGTGCTCAAATCTCCCTTTGGCACTGCACAATTTTCCTTCTCTCACTTTTGAGCTGTTGGGGCCGTCGTTTTGGAGGAATCAAGAAGTTTTGGAGAGAATTCAAAAGGTTGGCGATAAGTAGCGGAAATGGTCGTTGGAGAGCTGCAGGAATAACAACTGGGAAAAAGGAAGGAACTTGCAGAGGACTAGTAGTTGCAGAGGAAAGGTGGGAAGGAGAAAATACAGCCAAGCAGGAAAAGAAAGGATAGTCGAGGAATGGAGACAACCAAGCAAGGGACAAGGCGGAGAGCCTGAGAAGGAACTGGCAGTGCAGGTTGGCGTGCAAAGAGAAGGAATAACAAGTCAAAAGACAAAAAGGAGAACTGGAAATGGTTGTTGTTGATGTGGTTACCATTGTTGTTGTGGAGCTATGAGAACTGCTCTGTATCTGTCATTCCATAGGCTTGTGTATTGTTTTGTTAGAGTCTTATATGTTGAGAAAGAGGCCATGAGCCTAATGTAATGTATTCACCACTTAGATTAATCATGAAGACTACTATTTGTACCATCAGGGTTAGTTGTATGTTATTCTGGTTTTTTAAATTTTTATAAATGCACATATTTAAGTAGTCTCTCTGTAACAACATGTATGGCCTATTGTGATCTGACTTCCTTGTAGAATGATTCAGTGTTCTCTGCTCTTGATTCTCTAATATGATCCTCCTTGATACTAGATTTCAACCCCCATCTAACTAAGGTCGGGGCACGGCTCGGGTGAGTGAAAATGTCAGCGTTGTGCTAGACTACAACGGAGTGTTGTACCCGAACACAAGGTCTCAACCCTATTGCTATTTTTGCGCCAACAAATTGTTCTGTTGCCAAGACCTGAAATTTCACAAGGGGGTTGGAACATGGTATCAAGGATCTTTAAGAAAGAACTGCAAAACTGGTGGAATGAGCAAGTGGACCAATTTGTTCTCAGCAAGCTCAAGTCCACCGACGAACTATTGGGAAGCTGAAGGAAGAAATCTTGTATTCAGAGTCGGCTAGTGATCAGTACAAGATCTTCTGGTGCAAGTTCCCAAAAGAAAAGGTTAAGTATTGAGTCAAATATGAATTACATAACCTCCACACCATGTGGGCCTAGAACAAGATCAAGTCGGCCTAAGGACCTATTCGACTCCACATGAAGCCTATAAAAGGAAGCTCATCGAATTCATTTGGAGCATCAATTTCACACAAGTTCGAAATCTCTTGTAGCTGGGAAAGAGTGCGAAGTCTATCGCTGGGAAGCCAAAGTGAATGCGGGTTTGGGGAAGTCTAAGGAGAAAGGAAAAATCAAAATTTTGGTACCTCTCTCTCTTTGTTTCGTGGTCTGGATTGGGAGATCGAAGTCTCCTAAGTTTTGTTGTTGTCAGAAGCTGCTGCCTAGTCGAAGTTACTAGAAGGGGTCGAAGATATGGGAGGTTGACTTGGTGTGGAGGGAAAGTGTGGTCTTGGTCTAGGGTGAAGAGTCTCAAAGATTACTATTGAAAGGAAGAATTATCTTGATTGGGTTTTCCCCTCGAGGGAGGTTTTGCCCTGGCATGTGCCTATAGGATATATCTTGTGTCACTTGTTTTGTGATTTTCATACACACATAATATGGTAATTGCTTGATCAGACTCACTATTGCAGTGGTTGCAGCGGTAGTGCAAAAATAGCAACAGAGTAGTTGCAACAACAATGTGAGGTAGATCAGAGTATGCATAATGTTGGTGGATAGAGTTTGCAACAGTGATTTATTCACAGTGATTTCTGGAGACAAGGAGTCATATCAATTGAAGATGTGAAGAAAGGGGGTGAAACAAATGTCAGACATCAACAACGTGGACAATCCAACTACAGGTTGTAGAAGAGAGATGTTGGGGAGAACACCTTCGCTAAGAGGGGGTGTTAGTTTTTGGATGATTTGGTAGCATCAGACAGGTGCTCTAGTCTCAATTTGTGTCTAAGAGGCTAAGAAACATGAGATCTCCAAAACCCAAAAAACGTTTCGAGAGAAAACACCTAGAGACCACTCAATCAAGTTAATTGATCAATAATTAAAAAATGCCTAACTTCGGGAAATTGATTAATTAACAATTAATTGAGGAGATCGAGTTATGCTCTAGAAACTTTCAGAAAATGACTTGGATCAAGTCTAAGATGATCTTAGCCATCAATCATGATTAGATCTTGGTCGTTGATGCTCCAACGAGAGTTTATAAGTGCTAGTCAATGGGATGGAGAGAGAGACAGTTGCGAGAGAAAGAGCAAGGTAGACTGAGCTACCCAGTGTGCAGAGATTCAGCGAGGAAGAGTTCGAGCCAGAGGGAGCAGTAGAAAATTCTTGAGGGGAATTTTCCAATATTTCTCTAATGCCAATGTTAATTTTGACAATGGTATGTTCTATGCTTACAACAATTACTTCAATGTACTTTTATTAGCCCAATGACAATTTCCACTTAGATTTCAATAGCAATCACATTGACCATTAGATCAACATTGACAATAATTGTAGATAAAACAATAAAATGTAGAAGACAAGCCAAGAAGAGTGCACAAATATTTAGGCTAATGTTAGGGCAAAACCCACAAGGGGAAAGCCCAACTGATCTTTTCTTAATAAATATAAAATGTTCAGAGAGAGGAAATCCAATAATGTACAATGATAATGAAGTCAAAGTCAAAGCTTTGATTGTCAAAATGTCCACCAAAAACCCAACCAACAATTGTTAAAATGATAAATCACAGACCAATAAAACGTTGCCAAGTGTCATCTCTTAAATGCGAGGTCCGAATTTCGAATTGTTGTAGACCTTTGTAATTCGGTCAACTATGCACAGTTGACCTGCAGTGAACACAGGACAATAGGAGGATCCGAATCAATGTTACTTGGGAGCGGGAGCGAAAGCGGGGAGCGGGAGTGAAAATGGGAGCGGGAGCGAAATTTTCAGAAGCTCCCCGTTTGGGAGCGAATCCCGGAGCGTTTTTTATATATTTATATAATATATATATTTTTTATATTTTGATACATATATGTCAACAAAAACATGTAGAATAATGAATTAGATATAGAAAACATGAAAAAACATAGATTGAACCATACAACAATAATCATCTAGAAGTTATAATCTTCATCAACCACGTCCACAAGTTAGTTACATAGTAACATACAACATATTGAGTCTCATGATTCATCAATCATAAAGTTTCAAGCTTTCAAAATTCAATATATAACGTTTATCATCATTGATCACCAAAGTTGTACTTGTAAGCTAAGTGTAACCATTACAACAAATAATATCTAACATTAAATGAAATAAAACAACTTTCAACTTTCATGAAGCATCATATTCATAATTCATTACTAACCAGTTATAATTGCCAACTTCAAACTTAAATTGTCATATATTGTTTAAAAAAATATCATAATAAATATGAAAGAGTCAATAGTTATAAAAGTTACTAGAAACTAGAAAAGAAAAGTAAAACTATTATCTATTTCTTATGCTTGGGCCTCTTGCCACCACGAGAAATGTCTAATTTTTTAGTCTTGTTGGAAAATCAGGGTCTTTGTCATTAATATCACCCTCGAAGCATTAATATCCAGAGGTATCTTTGTCATTACCTCTGTATCTGTATAGGGATCTTTGTCATTTATATCACCCTCTAAGCATTAACATAAGATAGAACAAGCATAGCATGTCAAGTCAAGATTTTGTTTGAGTGATGCATATATTTTTAGGAGGTTCATGATAGAGGAGTTCGACAACCAATGTCACTAACATCAAGGTACATAGAGGGATTGTTGCTCTTGATTAAATACGAGTTCCATACCCTAATACATGACAAAATTCAATGGAAACATTGCAATCCCCCAGTCCTGAAATCCTGAAAAACTGATAAGTCTGCTGGATTTTGAATGAAATCTAAAATTCTACTTTCTCCATATGAAATCCAATGAGGCGGGAACCACTCTCAAACATCCTGAGTCATTTCATGGTAATGTTAAAAATTTAAGTAAAAGGATGAAAATGAATATTAAGGAGAATGTCACTTTTACTTTAAGAATTTCACATTACCATGAATAGCATATCAACACTAGGGTCTAGACTTGATCATTAAGCTTCCCCGCTCAAAGATTATTTGTTTTTTTCAAAAAAAATTGCATTTCAAACATTACTACAAAAAAAAAATTTGCCAAAAAGGCAAAACGGTCCCGAAAAGGCAGGGAGCAAAAATTTTTTTAGGGAGCGCGCTCCCGAAATCGCTCCCATTTCGGGAGCGCGCTCCCGAGTCGCTCCCGCCCGGAGCGCGGATTCGGAGCGGGAGCGAGGGGGGGGAGCGCTCCCCCGCAACTCAAATCTGAATCTATGAAAGAAGATAGCATATGTGGCAAATGCGAAGGCTTTGAATTCTATAGCAAGTGGTCTATTAGATTCAAAATTCTCCAAAGTTATGGGTATTAAAGTAGCTAAAGAGATGTGGGACAAGCTCATCCATATTCATGAAGGAGATGACAAAGTAAAAAATGCAAAGCTTCAAACCTATTGAAGGCAATTTGAAAGTATTAAGATAAATGATGAAGAAGATGTTGTTGCTTATTTTCTCCTAGTAGATGAGGTAGTCATCTGTCTCAAAGGCTTAGGTGAAGGTGTCAAAGAAAAGATGATTGTCGAAAAGGTCTTGAGATCTCTTCCAGATCATTTTGATACCAAAATTTGTGCCATAGAAGAACTAAAATATTTGGACTCTCTGTCAATGGAAGAACTTCATGGAATTCTCACATTATACAAGATGAGGTTAGGAAATTCAACCCATAAGGAACCTGCATTCAAGGCATCCAAAGACATCAAGGAAGGGAAAGAATTGTGATTTGATTCTGAAGAAAGGATCCAAACTCAAAGGTAAGCTACCTCTCATTTGCTTTAGATGAGGTAAATCAGGACATTATGTAGCAATGTGTCCTTTTAGAGATGACAATGATGATGAAGATGAACCTAAGAGAAGAACCTTCAAGAGGAAACGCTCAAACAAAAAGAATTTCTTCTCTAAACAAGACAATTATGAGTCATGACTCTGATGAAGAAGAAGAATATGGTGGAAGTACTGAAGTATTTTTCATGGCCTTTACAAATGAAACAAATAATCCAAAAGAAGAAGAAAGTCCACAAGAAGAAGGAAATGTGGAGG
This sequence comes from Pinus taeda, assembly GCA_000404065.3. Classification (NCBI taxonomy): domain Eukaryota; kingdom Viridiplantae; phylum Streptophyta; class Pinopsida; order Pinales; family Pinaceae; genus Pinus; species Pinus taeda. Next base: position 141,241 of record APFE031145335.1, read on the forward strand.
AACTATTGATTAGTGCCATAGAAGATAATGAGAGACTTAGAAGAATATAGTAATTGCTTGATAAAAGATAAGATAATAAAGAAGTAAAAGAAGCCAACACACTCACAAGTAATTATCAAGAAAAGAGAATCAAACCCTAATATAATTAATTTGATTTTCCAACATGGTATCAGAGCTAAGGTCAGGAAGAGTCGAAGATCACTTTGTTGGCATGGATTCTCCCTCTATGATGAACTACATAAGAATGGGTTTCAACACTACTGTAAGCTGGATCAAGAAGGTCATCTACTACTTGTTCAACAAGGTCAAGAGTCAAGGATTCTTGGTTGCTCTTATAGGTTCTCTAACTGATGACTATGGTGTTAGAGGCTTGGTTTCGAAATCGTTGAAGCTGGATAATGGATCAAAGATGCATTCTATATGTTCCAGGTTTGAAAAAGAATTTATTTTTTATTGTTTAGAAGATAAAAGGGAAAGAATTGTTTTTGTTGATGGAAAAGTATTGGTTTGGGAAAAAGACTCTAGTATTGAAACTAGTGAAACTAGGTCTAAAGAGATATTGGACCTCATCCATTTCGATTTGCGTGGGCCCGTGTCTGACAAATCACTTGGAGGTCATCTCTACTATGTAACATTCATTGATGACCATTCTAGAAAGACATGGCTCCACCTCCTCAAGACAAAGATGGAGTATTTGATAAATTCAAGGAGTTTAGGGTTGAAGTGGAAACCCTAACCTCTGAGGTCTGACAATGGTGGGAAAAACACTTCTAAGGAATTGATTGCATATTGTAAGGACTTTGATATTAAGAGGGAGCTCATTGTTCCCTATTATCCCGAACAAAATGGATTGGCCAAAGGAAGAATAGGTCAATTGAAGAAAGCATTTGAACTATGCTCCTTGATCAAGATCTACCAAAGTTCTTATGGGAAGAAGCAGCATTGACAGTCGTATACATTCAAAATAGGAGTCCTCATAAGAGTCTTTATAATACAACACCCGAAGAAGTATTCACAAGAAAGAAGTCGAGTGTGGATCACCTCTGAATCTTTGGAAGTCCAACATATATTCATGTTCCATAAGACATCTGTTATATTCTCAAGTATGAAGGAGAACCTCTTAGGACAAGGTAGGTCAAGGAACAAATGTATGCTTTAAATACATTGATTTCTTCATATTGAAAGGATTATTCATTTGACAATCTATTACTAACATTGCTATGTCTAGCTATATTGAATCATAATAATTCTTGTTTTGGGTGATTCATCTCTTGATAAATCTACCCACCCCACTCATATTCTTAACTGATTATATAGAACCCTAGACAAGTTCTGGAAAACCCTAACCTACAGGTATGCTTATGTGAATGTCTGAAACCCTAAGCTGCTTAGGGCTATTGTGAAATGTTGTTGGAAGTTTCAATTGAGGATGTCATGTTTGGGATTTTGGTATGATCAGGAAAATCTAAGTTGTTAGGGTTGAATTATAAGGTCTAAAATCCCGAACCTTTGAAGTTTTGGTAATGTTGGTTTTGCCATGTTTCTACATTGAAACCCTAGCCCAATAGGGTTTGGTGGAATGTGTGATCAAGACCCTTATATTGTCTTAGAGATGTTTTCCTTGGTATGGGTGTGTTTGTCTTATCAAACCCTAGAGTAATCGAGATGGTTGTGTGTCTAACTCTTATTGATCATTGTGAAGTTGGGTTTGACTAACACATGATATGAAAAGTCTTTGCATGATGATGAAATATAAGCATGTATGGATAAGTCTTTTTGGTCGAAACCCTAGCTTGGTCTAGCTCAGATGTATAACTGTTGTTGGACATATGATTTGCTTATGAATGATTATGAATTCCTAGAAATATATGTTGACCTAGTTATTGATGGTCGTAAGTCTTAGGATTTAATGGAAATCCTTGTCTGAGATTCTAGGATGATGGTATTTGGAAATCTAAGGTTTTATAGCCAAAACCTAGTGAAGTTAAATTGTCTAATATGTGTGATATAACAATCTGAAATCTATTAAATGGTTGTTGAAAATGAAAATCTAGGGTTTTGCAGTTAAATCCTAGTAGTAACATTGTCTAGTGTGAAATGTAACAATCTGAAATCTATGTAATGATTGTTGAAATTGTGAAAATGGAATTCTAGGGTTTTCGAGTTGAACCTTAGTCAAAGTAAAATCTCTGAAATATGATGATTTGAGATTTGTGCAAGATTGTGCAATTGTGAAAATGGAATTCTAGGGTTTTGGAGTTGAACCTTAGTCGAAGTAGAAATCTTTAATGAATGTTCACAATACGATAATTTGAGATTTGTAAAAGATTGTTGAAATTTGAGTTTTGGATGGATTTGATGATTGATCGGAAATCTAGGGTTTGCAACTAACCCTAGTGGAAGTTGGTCAAGAAATGACTAAGCTGTGATTGACTTTAATTGATTCTTTTGTATGAAATCTAGGATTTGTATGAATCCCTAGTAAGAAGTCTAAGGTTGTTAGATGCCTTGTAGATCTATATTTGTGTGAACTGTTTCTAGGGTTTGCTATATGTTGAAGTAAGGTATGTCATACCTCTAGAAGAAACATTGAAACCCTAGATGGAATGAAAAGTGTTATGAAGTAGTCTAGGGTTTATGATAAAATCCCTACCAAGATGTTGAAGAGTAATATGTCTCTTGTTAGTAATCAAGTCTGGGTATTTGATACGTATAAAGATGAAACGCTTCTGTGATTCTGATATGGCTAACTCCATGCTTCCATAGATTTGGTTGTATTTGCTATCTAAGTTGTGCAGTTACACAATCTTCAATTTGGTGAAGGTGCTCATTGATGAGCATAATGAGGATGATAGTACCTCTAATGAAATGGTTGGAAGCCATGAAAGATTCTCTAATGACAAAAAGAAGAAGTAGAACTCCCTAAGTTAAGAGGGAGTCTGGATGAAATCTCCCTAGGTTAAGAGGGAGCTAGAATGGAAGGAATCTCCCTAGGATAAGAGGATGGTTGAGAATATTCCTTGTATAGGAATGATTAGATCCCTCTCTGTTTAAGAGGGAATGATAGATATGATTCTCTGCTTCATGTGTCACGCACTAAACCAGGACTAATAGCCGTAAGTTTTAGTAAAGGCCATGAGTAGGAGAAGGAAATTGGAGAATGCATTTTGAGGTGTTGTTGAAAGAAGGAAAGCAAGATCCAATTGAAGAATATGTTGTTGAATATGAAGTAGGAAGAAAAATGTATGATTAAGGAATCTTCTGTCAAAGATTCGGTTGATAGTCCTACTATGAAAAGTTGAGACGCATCATCAAGTTGTTTTGGAAGACCCCGGAGGTTTGTATTTGATGATGTACATATGAAAGTATTATTGATTGGGGTTGAACAGGTGAATCTCTCGAAGGTTTTGATCGCATGCTGGTTACAATCAATTCGATTGGGAGAGATTGGTCATTCTTGATCTGTTGGATCAAGGGGTTGTGAGGCTTTGTCAGTGAAGCATTGCCTGGGAAGACATCTGGCTGGCATTTTGTGCTGATGTCTGGATCCTGAAGTTGGAAAAGTAGTGTTAGTTACTGAGCTCTGTTTTGGATACACACCTGGATTTTTGGGTTGATGGTTAGCAAGTAAGCCTAGGCGTACCTAAAGGGGCTGAAAGCTTGAGTCCATCTTAGTCCCACCTGGATAGATTGCATTGGTTAGGAATCTAGTCCTTGGCATTGCAGTACCTAAATTGTTGAGTGACTATTTGCATAGATTTCCCTGGTCAAGAATCTAGTCCATGACATTGCGATGCCTAAAGTTCTTCATGGTTCATATAGTTTGAGATCTTCCATTGTATTTGTACATTATGAATACTTCACTAGTTAAGAGGGAGTGTTGGAAAAATGTAACTATGTTCGGTCTTCAATAATGTACTTGAGTCATCATGTAATGTACTTGTCAAAAGAATAAAGAAAAGATATTTTGTTATTACTATTGTGACTTATTAAAGCATCGATTTCATGCTTGGGTCACCATGTTTTAGGTCAAAGTCCTCATTGAGGAATTCTAGGATTTATTCCGAGTCTACAGAGTCATTGTACATTTAAAGAAACCCTTCTTGGACTTTTGAATCATGTAAAAAGGTTAAGTATTGAGTCAAATATGAATTATGTAACCTCCACACCATATCGACCTAGAAGAAGAACAAGTGGGCCTAAGGACCCTATTCGACCCCACATGAAGCTTATAAAAGGAAGCTCATCGAATTCATTTGGAGCATCAATCTCTCACACAAGTTCGAAATCTCTTGTACCTGGGAAAATGTGTGAAGTTCTCTTGTAGCTGAGAAAGAGTGCGAACTCTGTGGTCAGGAAGCCGAAGTGAATACGGGTTTGGGGAGGTCTAAGGAGAAAGGAAAAATCAAAATTTTGGCGCCTCTCTCTCTGTTTCGTGGTTTGGATTGGGAGCTCGAAGTCTTTTAAGTTTCGTTGTTACCGAAAGTTGCGAGTTGTCGGAAGCTGTTGCCTAGTCGAAGTTACTGGAAGGGGTCGAAGATCTGGGAGGCTGACTTGGTGTGGACGGAAAGTCTGGTCTTGGTCTAGGATGAAGACTCTCAAAGAATACTATTGAAAGAAAGAGTTATCTTGACTGGGTTTTCCCCTCGAGGGGGGTTTTGCCTTAGCACGTGCCTATATCTTGTGTCTCTTGTTTTGTGATCTTCATACACACATAATATGGTAATTGCTTGATGAAAGATAAAATAATAAAGAAGTAAAAGAAGTCAAACACTCACAAGTAATTATCAAGAAAGGAGAATCAAACCTTAATATAATTACTTTGATTTTCCAACAGTGCTCACAGTGCAAGGTCAATGCACAAGCAACATAGGATTGTCCAAAACTGATTGCAAGATGGGAAGAGGGGAACCTTCAGAGGGGAGTGAATTTAATTAATGCAGAACCAAGGTTGCCAGAGGCAGCCCCCCTCTCGAATATCAATATAGTCACACGAGGAGGCAAAAAGATTGGAGCAACCCTACTATAATTACTTTGATTTTCCAATAGTGCTCTCAGTGCAAGGTCAACGCACATGCAACAGAGGATTGTCCAGAACTGATTGCAAGATGGGAAGAGCGGAACCGTCAGAGGGGAGCAATTTTTTTTGATACAGAACCAAGCTTGCCAGAGGCAGCCCCCCTCTCGAATATCAATATAGTCACACGAGGAGGAAAAAAGGCTGGAGCCGATCTAGAAGCCACGAACCAGCCCATGATTATTAGACTGGCCTCCCCAAAGCGCTCATATGACCCTGAGCACCAGAAGCAATATTCTTGAAATTTGATGACTAAAAAGTTTTTTGCAATCCAACCCAGTTTTAATTTCACCTTATCACTCCCATTCAGTTAAATGCCCTTTCCCATAAACATACATTCAACATATAGAATTCTGGAAATGAAATTTTCAGATTAAAACACATGGGACTGTCAACACATGCTAAAAATAAATATGGACATAAACAGACCAGCAACACTCAAAAATACGCACATATTTTTGGCCAACTTAGACCCAGGCAAAACCCCTTCAATCTTCTTCGAGGAAAACCTATTGGAGAGCTCTTCAAATTTCCTTATCTTTCAAGTTCATGAAAAATACATTTGCAGACAAAACAAAACAGCAAAATACAACTTATCTCTTCAACCCAAAACTCCTTGAAAATTATGCCCACTTTGCCTCAATTTCCATGCCCACTTGAAGTTGAATGAACTGTACTAATTGTACTGTACGGATTTTTAAAAATTAATTAAAAAAAAAAAATCAAAAACTTCTCTCGAACGGCTTACAGCTCAGAGCATTAAATGATGTTCGTACTGTAGCATCTATTGTCTTCTATGCCTTGATTTTCGTGCCCAAAAATCACTCCTTCAACTTGCTACAACAAATTTCTCCTTCAGAACTTTTCTCCAGCTCTCAACGTCCTTTCTCCAATCTACTCATGAAGAATGAATGCAGTCTCTCTTTTCTTTTCCCCCTTTTGTTTCCCTTAATGACTTTTGGGAAACCCTAAGATCTAATGGCTTAGATTCATTTAGATCAAGGGATGAGAATAAATGTGCATTTAATTCTCACTTTCTATTTTTTAACTCACCCATTAAATAAGTCCCACATTGTACTTTATGTCTAAAGTCACTTTTCCTTTATAAAATTTTAACATTGACTTTACCTACTTAATAAAGTCACTTTCTTTAATAAAGTCACCTTAGGAAAGATTATTTTGGACACTTTTTCCCTAGGTAAGAGACTAACCCATGGGAAACCACTTGTCCAAGGTACATTAAAAATCAACACTCCCTCTTACCGAGGAAAGTGTTTCTCACCACACCCATCTTGTCCTTGAAATGGACATGCTTGCCTCTTGGCAAGGAGTTCATGAGAACATCGGCCACTTACTCATCTGTTGATATATATACTCCAACTTCACTGCCCCCTTCTAAGCATAGTCCCTGATGAAATGATATTTGATGTCAATGTGTTTTGACATGTCATGAAACACTGGATTCTCTATGAGTTTGATGCAACTCGGATTATCACAATGAATAACCGTCGGTCTCAACTCCTGATCAAATAGGCCATACAACAAGTTGCGAAGCCAAATGGCCTCACAACTAGCCTAGCTAGCAGCCATATACTCAGCCTCAGAAGAGCTCAAAGCAACTGACTTTTGCTTTCGACTGAACCACGACACAACTGCCGAACACAATCCGAAGCAACACCCTAAAGTGTTTTTCGTGTCAAAAGCACAGCCTGCCCAATCTGCATCTGTGTAACTTGCCAACCTCACTCCATCTCCCCGCCTATAGTCCAGACCATAATCAACAGTCTCCTGCATGTAGCGAAAAATGTGCTTTGCAGCTACCCAAAGCACCCTCTTGGGCTCAATCATGAACTGGTTAAGTGTGTTCACTGCAAAGCATATATCTGGCCTCGTGTTGACCAGATACATCAAAGACCCAATAAGCTGCCTATACAATGTGGGATCCACCAAACTAGAATCTGAAGCATGAAGCTTCTTCCAGTTGGTGATCGTAGACATGGGTCTACAGTCTGCCATGTGAAATCTTCTCAACACATCCATAGCATATTGCCCCTGCCCCAGAAAGATATGCCCTCCTCCTGCCACACCTCGAGCCCCAAAAAGTAATGAATCAGCCCAATGTCCTTCATCTCAAACTCCATAACAAGATCCTCCTTGCAACCACTAATCAGTCTCTCTGCCAATAATGAACAAGTCATCAACATACAGCGCAAGAATGAGCGGATCATCCCCTAAAACAATGTAGTATAAGTTTGGATCTGCATCACTCTTCGTGAAACCCATCTGATGCAAGTAAGTATCAATCCTCGAATACCAAGCTCTCGGAGCTTGCTTAAGTCCGTAGAGTGCTCGCCTCAACCGGCATACATGAGTCTCCCTCCCAAGTACCTCAAAGCCCTGTGGCTACTCAACATACACCTCCTCCTCTATAACTCAGTTCAGAAATGTGGTCTTCACATCCATTTGATGGATCTGCCAACCCATTTCTGCAACAACAGAAATAAGGGACCAGATAGAAGTGTACCAAGCTACGGGAGCAAAGGTCTCATCATAGTCAACTCCCTCTATGTGTGAGAACCCTATAGCCACAAACCTCGCCTTGAACTTCTCAATGTTGTCGTTCGTAGCATGCTTGATCTTGTAGAGCCACCTGGAAGTCACAAATGACTTACCTTTAGACCTAGGCACCACTTCCCAGACATTGTTCCTAATGATAGAGGCATACTCCTCCACCATAGCCTCTCTCCATACCTCCTGGCTGGCAGCCTCCTCAAATTACAAGTATTACAAGGATGCCACAAAAGTAATGTGTCAAGAGGTGGAGGGTCACAGAACGAGCAGCTAGAATCTCCTAAAGCTAAGAGCCCGGACCTACCACAGTCCACAGTCTAACCCATCGAAGAATGGTTCAGATCATTTCTGCAAATCATGAATGACGACCAAATGTTGGGGCAGTTGCAGAAAAGTCTGAAAGCGGCCATCCCAGAAGAGGCGGTTGAGGGAGGAGTCATCTCCACTAACCCATCCAAAAGACACTCTAGGAGGGTACAAAGGAACAAGAAGAGAACGGGAAGAAAGTTTCGGATGGATTCTCAGATTGCGAGATTCCAGACTAAGGACACTATGTTGGATCTAGACTCAAATGTCAAAATTTTGCCAAGGAAAACATGGGTAGGCCTGGGAAAACCTCAATTCACGTTTCACCAATCAAATTATGGATGACGAATCAGTACTATATCCTTCCGATGGGGCGACTGGAAGACGTGGAAGTAGATGTTGTGGGGATGAAGACCCATTTAGACTTTGAAGTAATAGACATCACGGGGTGCAAGGACCCCTACCCAGTGTTGCTCAGGATAGACTCCGCCTTTGAGAACTATGCCATAATCGACTTGAAGAAGGAACTGATGACTTTTGACATAGAAGGACTTAGGGTGATTCAACCTCTAGACCCATATCAGGGACCGAGATTCACAGAACCAACAGATGATAGGGAAGAGCCATGATTGTTGGATCAATTGTATAGATTAACAGCAGGAAGAAGCCAGGACTACATCAACCCAACAGTTGAAGGGTCTATCAGCTAGCGGAGCATTCAGAGTTTGTAGGTTGGCTCAGAAGTCACTTGGGATAATTGGCAGCAAGGTGGATATGAAATCAACACTAAACATTGCGCCACAATCTGTCGGATCAATTGGATTGGCACTGAGGTACGAGACTTCCCTATCTTTAATGGTATAGATTCAATAAATTTGTTTATCAATAGGATTGATGCCACTGTTATTGAAGAACACAAAGTACCTCTACTAAATGTCGCATTACAAGCGACACTAGCAAGGTAGTGGGGAGTTCACCATAACTACCTCTGAGAATGGGAGAAGATCAAAATAGCCATGGAAGTAAGATTTAGACAAGCGAGGTAGTACTCTCAAGATTTCATCAAATACAGGGGGGACTCTAACCCTCAACAACATTTGCAAAATTGTAGGGACAGATGGAATCGGGAAGAAGTTCCAAAGGAGTTGTGGGTGCATGGTTTTATATACACCCTAGGAACCTTTCCAAAAGCTTGGTATGTACAAGAAGAAATAAGGAGACAGACTGGAGATTGGGATAGTTTGGTTGATCAATTTGTCAACAACTTTTCTTTCTCAGACAATGACAAGAGGTTGACCGAGGCGTTGCACGATGTCAAGCAAATTCTGCTCACAACGGGTCAGCTAATGGAGGGGTGCATAGATCAAAGGACTTTAGAGCATATCTACGAGTCTGGATATCATGAAGCAGTAGCCTGTGGAAAGGTGGACAGAGAACCAGATGAGGATGATCTAGAGAAATTACAGCATCTGTCATTTCACGAAACTGAAGGGGAAAAGGACATCAAGGATGGACCTGTCAACGATGCTCCAAATTTACTCCCACTAAAGTTGCAGAAACATAACAGCAGGACTGATGACAAACCAAAGTTAGCCTCAATTGGAGATTATTGGGATGAGCAAACTACAAAGGAGATTTTCGACCTCCTAAGAGAATATGAAGACTTGTTCCCTTCGTCCGTTGCAAAACTGAAGGGGATCAAGAGAGATCTAGGGGAGATGAAAATCCTGCTAAAATCATATGCAAAGCCAATTGAGCATCGACCTTACAGAGTGAACCTGAGGGTTAAGGAGAAAGTGAAAAAAGAGGTAGAAAAGATGCCAGCAACAGGGCTTATATTTTGCATTAGACGAGGCAGAGTGGGCAAGTCCGATTGTGATACAAAATAAGAAAGACGCTACAGAGATAAGGGTCTCTATGGACTACCATAGTCTGAACAACGCTTGTGTGCATGATCCTTTTCTTACACCATTCAGTGACGAAGTTTTAGATAATATAGCAGGGAATGAAGCCTACTCTTTTATAGATGGATTCTCTAGATATCACCAATCAAGATCACAAAGGAGTATAAGAAGAAAACTACATTTATCACGGAATGGGGATCCTATGCATATCATGTTATGCCATTCGGACTCAAGAATGCACCCACGGTGTTCTCAAGAATTGTGATTGTCACCTTTAGAGATTATATCCACAGGTTCCTAGAAGTCTATATGGATGATTGGACAGTCTATAATCTACTGAAGAAACACTCCAGTCTGCTCATAATCATGTTCGATCGATGTAGACAGTGACAGATCTCGCTAAATTTGAAGAAGTGCATATTTGCAGTCCCTTTTGGCACGCTTTTGGGCCACATAGGGTGCAAGGAAGGAGTATGTGTAGATCCTGCTAAGGTTGCGGCGATCGTGAATATGGACCCACCCACAAGTGTAAAACAGCTCAGATCCACCTTGGGACATACCAGGTACTACAGGAGGTTTATCTGCAACTATGTATTAGGGTCCAACCCTAACCCCGTTATTTATGTAATAGGGTCAAGTCATAGTTATAGTTAATTAAAGAGTCAATAAAGCCCATATTAATAATTGTAAGTGGTTGACCCGCATTTAAAGAAGGGACCACAGTTAGTTACAAATGGGCTATGGTATTAGATAGATGGTATTAATAAGAACCATGGTACTGACCCATGGTATTGCATGTACGAATCCTATATAAAGGATATAGACTCCCCTCGAGGAACGTCGTGTCTTATTTTGTAATTGAGCCCAGCTTTATTGGAGATTGCCCCATCGAAGAGGCAAGTGAACATTGCTTTCCTTTCTGAATAATCAAATACATACTATTATTTCTTATTGTTCTGTGTTCTGGGTATATTTCTTCGCACATTTGGTATTTTGGTATCTTCTCGCAGGTCAAGAGCATAACAAGTGGTAGTCAAGAGCATAACAAGTGGTATTAGAGCACTTTCCAAGGTCGATGGGATCTCCATTTTTAGCAGAATTGTTTTTGGCTAGAGATGTGTTCTGACATCTTTAAACCACGGGATCTGTCGTTGAGCACATAAACCTGCGGATTTGGGGAGGCATGCACGCAAGAAATACAAGAGCTGGTCACGCTTGTTGGACTCCCTTGTAACCCCTATTGGTACCCCTTCGAGTAGTAGCGCATTAAACAGAACCGCGCACGGACTGTCTTCCAAGTACCCTCTGGGTATATCAGAAGCCCCCTAGGCTCTCTTGAAACCTCGCCATACATAAACCGTCGACTGTCTTGCTGCTACAGTACACCGAGAACAGCACTCGAGGAGATTACTCGCGCGTACGATAGGGTAGTTGGGTTGTACGGCTAAGGGTACAGTTGATCCTCCCTGGTTAGTGCCCTGAAAGATTGGGCCAAGTACTACTGTCAGACCCTTATGTATATTGCGATCTGTAGCACCTAACACTCCTTGAGACCATAGTTCCCTTGTCTCTCTCCCAATCACGCATCATCTTTGCCATATCAGATCTAGCAGGTTGGGGTCGGTCGCAGCCGCAACAATCAGTTTCGCCATTCAGATCCCGCAGTTTACTCTCGGGACGCTTATAGGAGACTTAGCCCATAAGAATCAAGTCGACGAGCTGAGCAAGGTGGTACCATTTACTTGTTAGCGTCAAAATTTCGGGTGGTCCCAAATATTTTTTTCAGTAACGACAAGTGCACCGAATCTGTGCATTGTACAAACCAAAGCTCAAGCTATGGCCAATGAGAAGATAGACACCCTTGAACACAAATTGGAGGCATTAGCGAAGCAAATCCAGACCTTACAGGATACAATCACAAAGGGCAAGTCAAGGGAACAATTAGAGGCATATGATTTTAATGAAAACCTTGAGGGCGAGTCTAGCCATTCTCTTCACTTCTATGGAAACCACCAACAGTGCCAAATTCGACCACCCAAGCTGGCCATGTATAAATTTGATGGCTCTCATCCAGCCACATCGCTAGCACAAATGGAGCAATATTTCACATTGAATCACATCAGAGATGATGCGACTAAGCTAAGTGTGGGAAGCCTGTACTTGGACCAAGAAAGATGGCAATGGTGGCAAAGGCACCAATGTTGCTATGGAAGGCCAGTGACTTGGTTGATATTCTCAAAAGCCCTTCCTGATCACTTTGACCATGAATCTAACTTTTTGGGTCGTCTTACTAAGCTCCAACAGACAGGGATAGTGCAAGAATATATTAAAGCCTTTGAAGCATTAGCCTTATGCACAGGAGGTCTAGGAGATGAATTCTACTTCGAATGTTTTGTCAGTGGCCTCAAAGACGCCATACAAGCCCACGTCCGACTACAACACCCAATCTCATGGCTGGCAGCTTGCACGATAGCTGGTGAAGTAGAACGCGCGTTAGCGGCCCAGTCAACTCGTCCAAAATTCATAGCCAAGGGTTGCCCCACCCAGGCTCCGAGCACTACCCAAACACTTAAGGTTCAAAAGGTGTCACCCACAGAAATGGCAGAAAGAAGAAAGCAAGGATTGTGTTACTATTGTGATGAGAAATACTCCCTAGGGCATAAATGCAAGGAACCCAAATTCTTTCAAATTGATGCTATTGATCACAGTTCATCTGAGGAAGCCCCACCATTTGAGGGACCAGAGGAGGAAGATGAAGACAACCAGCCGGACAATGAGCTCCTAGCCACACCTGAAGAACTAGTTATCTCGATTCATGCTTTGGCAAGGATTTCTTCTCCCCAAACTCTCAAAATCAGAGGTTTTATTAAGCATCGCCCTGTAGTAGTCTTGATTGATAGTGGCAGTACGCATAACTTTATCCATCAAAGAGTCGCTGAAGCAGTGCATTGTTTTGTTAGAGCAGTCTCTAATTTCCAGGTCCAGATTGCTGGTGGGGGGACAATGAAATGTGACGGCCGTTGTGAAAATGTCAAACTTCAGATGGGGGATTATCACCTAAAGACCCACATGTTTGCCATCAACATGGGTGGGTGTGACATTGTCTTGGGTGCTTAATGGCTCCACACGCTCGGCCCAATCACAATGGATTTCCAGGAGTTATATATGAGCTTTAAGCAGAATAACCACGCACATACCCTCTGCGGACTCCAGGCAGGTGCTCCCTCTATCTTCAGCTCGCATAGAATGGAAAAAATTTTAAAAAACGGACACCATGGAGTTATAGCCCAATTTAATGCCATCCAAGCCTTCGAACCCACTTCTCTTCATATTCATCCTGAGATGCAATAGGTCTTAAACAACCATCTGCTGGTCTTTGACAAGCCTCATGAGCTTCCACCCTCGAGTGGGGAACATGATCATAGCATTACTTTGGTCCTAGGGGCACAACCACCAAATGTGCGCCCATATAGATATCCTTTCGCCCAAAAGAATGAACTTGAAAAAATCATCAAGGAACTCCTGGAAGCAGGTGTCATTCGTCCTAGCATTAGTCCTTATTCATCACCTGTGGTCATGGTGCTCACGAAAGATGGGAAATGGCGTATGTGTCAAGACTTCAAGGCCCTCAACAAGCTGACACTCAAAGAAAAATTTCCCATCCCGGTTGTTGATGATTTGCTAGATGAACTAAATGGAGCTCAATTCTTTACTAAGCTCGACCTTCGCTCGAGCTATCACCAAATTCGCATGAAAGACGTAGACATTCCAAACACTGCTTTCCGAACTCATGAAGGCCATTATGAATTCTTGGTCATGCCATTTGGTCTCTATAATGCCCCATCCACTTTTCAAAGCCTCATGAATCACCTGCTCAAACCATATCTCAGAAAAATTGTCCTTGTTTTCTTTGATGACATCCTCATCTACAGCCTCACCTGGGAAAAACATCTTCAGCATGTAGATCTGCTCTTGCAACTACTCCGAAAGCATAAATTAATTGTCAAGATGTCCAAGTGCTCGTTTGGCATGGAAGAAGTTGAGTATTTGGGCCACATTGTGGGTCCTTAAGGTGTCAGGGTGGACCCCAAAAGATCCAGGCAATGCAAGATTGGCCTCAACCAAAGATCTTGAAGAGCTTGAGAGGATTTTTGGGTCTCACCGGCTACTATCGCAAATTTGCCCGCAATTATGGTCGCATTGCTAGACCCCTCACTCACCTTCTCAAGAAAAATTCATTCCTCTAGAATGATGAAGCGCAACAAGCATATATAGCTCTCAAACATGCCATGTGTTCCACTCCAGTATTGGCACTACCCGACTTCACCAAATCTTTTGTGATTGAAAGTGATGCTTCAAGTACAGGTATTGGGGTTGTCTTAATGCAGGAAGGTCGACCCTTGGCCTTCACTAGCAAACAACTAACTGGGACAAAGCTAGGACAATCTACCTATGAGAAGGAGTTGATGGCCATCTTACATGCAGTAGATACTTGGCGACCATACTTATTGGGGCCGCATTTCCAAATTCGCACAGACCATCAAAGCCTTAAATAATTTTTGGAGCAACGCCTATCCTCACCACAACAAAATAAATGGCTAGCCAAAATCTTGGGATATGATTATGAGATTATTTACAAGAAAGGGCGTGAAAATGTCGTAGCGAAAATGTCGTAGCGGATGCTTTATCACGCCAATTTGAGGAGGAAAGCACCCTGCTAGCAATCTCTCTTCCCATTCCAGAGTGGATTGAAGAGGCTCGCAAGGAATGGTTTTCACATCCTGTGCTCTCCCAACTCATTAATAGATTGCAGACGGATCCAAATTCCATAGCGGGCTACTCTTGGCAGGATGAGATTCTTCACTACAAGGACAAAGTAGTGATATCACCAACAACCACCCTCAAAAGTCGCATTTTGGCGGAGTTGCACTCATCTCCCACTTCAGGCCATTCCGGCTTTTAGAAGACTTATGCTCGCACTCGATGTTCATTCTTTTGGATAGGCATGAAAAAGTACATTCTTACTTTTGTAGCTGAGTGTGATGTGTGTCAACGCCACAAAGGAGAAACAATCAAATTCCCAGGCACATTACAGCCACTGCCCATCCCAGCCTCAATCTGGATCGGAGGTTTCTATGGATTTCATTACGGGTCTTCCGAAGTCAGGCAACAAGTCAGTCATCATGGTGGTGGTTGTGGACAGACTTTCTAAGTATGCTCATTTTTGCGCCCTACCCCACCCTTTTACACCAGCTTTGGTGGCTCAATCTTTCATGGACCAGATCTTCAAATTGCATGGCATGCCCACTTCCATTGTGTCTGATCGTGACCCGATCTTCGCCAGTAACTTTTGGCAGGTACTCTTCCAGCTACAAGGTACCCAACTACAACTCAATACTTCCTATCATCACCAAACTGATGGTCACACTGAAGCAGTCAACAAATGTCTGGAGACCTACCTCAGGTGTTTCACTTCAGAAAAGCAACATCTATGGGTACAGTGGTTACCTCTAGCCAAATGGTGGTATAATACTAACTATCATGTCACCACCAAAATGACTCCATATGAAGCGGTTTAAGGTCAACTCCCTCCTACACCTACTTCTTATATCCAGGGATGCTCGAAGGTACAAGCAGTGGATCCACTCCTACAGAACAGCACAACCATGTTGGCCCACCTCAAAGAGAATCTCCATCAAGCTCAAAATCGCATGAAGCAATAGGCAGACCAACATCATTCAGAGCACAAATTTCAAGAAGGGGATCAGGAATTCTTGAGGCTGCAACCATATAAGCAAACATCACTCAAAGACAAGGGTTGTCAAAAATTATCTCCAAAATTCTATGAACCATATCAAATACTTCAATGCATCGGAGAAGTAGCTTACAAGCTAGCCTTGCCACCCACTGCAAAAATCCATCCCGTCTTCCATGTCTCATGCCTCAAGAAAGTGGAGGGGAACCATTGCAGAATTCAAACCAGTCTACTGGAATTGGATGAAGAAGGTTCAATCTGGCTCCAACCGGAACAGGTTCTTGACACACGAGAAAGGCACCTACGCGACTGCATGATCAAGGAAGTCCTCGTCAAGTGGAAAGACACCTCTCCAGAAGATGCGACCTGGGAACCAACCACTGTTCTTCAGCAGTTTCAGCAGCTTCAGCCTTGAGGACAAGGCTATTTTTATGGGGGAAGGCATGTTCGGGTCCAACCCTAACCCCCTTATTTATGATATAGGGTCGAGTCATAGTTATAGTTAATTAAAGAGCCAATAAAGCCCATATTAATAATTGTAAGTGGTTGACCTGCATTTAAAGAAGGGACCACAGTTAGTTGCAAATGGGCCATAGTATTAGATAGATGGTATTAATAAGAACCATGGTACTGACCCATGGTATTGCATGTACGAATCCTATATAAAGGATAGAGACTCCCCTCGAAGAGCGTCGTGTCTTATTTTGTGATTGAGCCCAACTCTATTGGAGGTTGCCCCCTCGAAGAGGCAAGTGAACATTACTTTCCTTTATGAATAATCAAATACATGCTGTTATTTCTTATTGTTCTGTGTTCTGGGTATATTTCTTCGCATATTTGTTATTCCGGTATCTTCTCGTAGGTCAATAGCATAACAATATGCCTCGATTACTACACCTATGGAGAAGCTGTTGAGAAAGGTTGAACGATTCATGTGGTTGGAAGAATATGGCGTTGCACTCAACATACTGAACAAGAAAATTAAAAATTAAAAAAAAAAAACTAGTAAGTGCATCGATCCTAGTCTACCCCGACTAGAACAAACAGTTCCATGTCCACAATGATGCATTAGGCATTGGTCTGGGTGTTGTTATGGCTCAGCCAGGGGAAGGGAGCCTCGACCACCCAATTTATTTTACCAGTAGAAAATTGTCCACAGTAGAAAAGAACTATGCCACAACTGAGTTGGAGGCACTGGCGATGGTATATTCGCGTCAAAAATTCTGACACTATTTGTTGGGAGGCCCGTTCAAGTTCTTCACTGACCATTCCGCTTTGAAATATTTAGTGAACAAGCTTGTACTTGAAGGAAGAATTTGCAGGTGGTGGTTGTTATTTTAGGAATTCACATTTGAAGTAATTGTTAAGCGTGGTCGATTAAATGTGGGACCTAATCACCTCTCACGGTTGGAATCAGGAGAAAATGGAGGATCCCTTTATGATTAGCTACCAAGCGTCAATCTATTCTAGATTGAAGCAGTACCAGATTACTTGGAAGACATTGCATCCTTTTTAGCACAGGTAAATGTCCGTAAGAATACACAACCACACAACGTTGACATATGGTAGTCTAAGTTGTCGATTCTCAATTAATTGCAGGGCAACTGTATAAATTGGGCCTTGATCACTTGTTGCGCAGATGTGTACTTCACCATGAGAGACACAATATACTATGGGAATATCATTCAGGAGTTGCGAGTGGACATGTTGGAGGAAAGGCTACTGCAAGGAAAGTATTGCAGGCAGGACTATGGTGGTTGATGGTTTTCAAAGATGCGAAGGAATATGCCAAAGGGTTGGGAGGCCATCACAACGTGATGAGCTGCCATTGCAACTAGTACGTGCACTGCGAATATTTGAGAAATGGGTGGTTGACTTTATAGGACCTATCAATCCATTGGCACGTCACTCTCACACTAGGTATATAATCACCACAACATAGTACCTCACCAGATGGGCAGAGGCAGCACCGGTTAAGGACTATACTGCGGATATTGCCGCCAAATTCATATTTGAGAATGTCATATCCAGATTTGGGTGCCCCAGAAGTCTCACCAGAGATCAGGGGACCCACTTCATAAATGAAACAGTTGCCTCCTTACTTCAAAACTTCATGATACAGCACCACAGGAGTAGCCTATATCACCCTCTGGCCAATGGTACTGTAGAGGCCTTCAACAAGATATTGGAGAAGGGTTTGACCAAGATATGCTCAGCCAACCAAGATGATTGGGATGAGAGAGTGCCAACAATGCTATGGGCATACCGCACAACTGTTAAATGTTTAAACAAGCATACAACTTTCCAACTTGTGTATGGACAGGAGGTTGTGGTACCGATTGAATTTGCTATTCCCATCCTTTTCATAGCTCAAGCCACTCATATGACACAGGAGGAATCAATTCAGAAGAGGCTAAACGAACATTCGTAGCTCGACGAGGCTAGGTTTATGGCAGATTTCCATCAAATGGTTGAAAAGCAAAGGCGGAAGGCATGGCACAACAGGTATATTAAGAGATAAGCATTCATAGTAGGAGGACATGTTCTACTATACTATAGCAAATACTTGCAGTTTCCCGGAAAGTTGCAGATGCATTGGTTAGCGTCGTTTGTTGTTGCGGAAGTAAAGGAGTCAGGAGTTGTTAAACTTGCACAACTAGACGAGGTATTGCTACCAGGTTGGGTGAAGAGTGCACGCCTAAAACCCTTCCACAAATCAAACAATGTTACTCAGAATTGATTGGATCTCCGAAAGGAGACCATAAGTAGTAGTAGGTAGGAGTCATTTAGTTGGGTTGTCAATAGCCACGTCAGTTTTTTTCTGGTCAGACAGTGCTTTACATTTCAAAATAGAAATTTTTCCAGGTCTCTTCCAGTTGCGGATGCTCTTCCACCCCACCACAACTGATTGTGGTCGAGGTGAGTCACACATGTTAAAGAGTTATTTCCATAATAATTAGACTAATTCTAGTGTCAGCCCGGACTTCCGCTAAATCTTTCCCATTATAGCAATAATCAATTGTATGGAATGTAGTTGAAACTGCGTCTCCACTCGCCGATAAATCTGTGAGCCTCTGAATGTCCACTGCATGAATTGGGTATTCTTTATCAAGCCAGAGCGATCCTCCATGCATTCTGATGACCAGTAACTTTGTGCACTGGATTGCGCCATTGTCGTCCCAAACACAAGCAAACTTCTCAAATTAAGTAAGATGGACCACTGGATTCCTTTGAATTTAGTTTTGACTTCGATTGTTACACTCCCATCCTCCTTCTTGACTGGTTCGGTGTAGACTTCGCGTTTCAAGGCTGGAAACTGGAAGGAGTCTGAGAGATTGTTGTCGACCAACACAACTTTATCATCTTTTCTGTAAACCGACTCCGTCTACACAATTTTCTCATCCAATCCGAACTTTGGAACATATACAATAGTCTTCGTCATCTTGAAGTGGCGCTAATAGACACAAAATACAAGGGGTTGGTATCTAATCTTAGAACAACAGAGCTTAGAAACAGATGCAAACTAAGCAACTCTACTGCCTTGGCTTCCGACTCTGAGGAATTTGGCCTTGCCATGCAGATTAAGTAGACCAACTTTACTTAATTTGAGAAGTTTGCTTGTGTTTGGGACGACAATGGCAGCAATGCAGTGCACAAAGTTATTGGTCAGCAGAATGCATGGAGGATCGCTATGGCTTGATAAAGAATACCCAATTCATGTTGTGGACATTCAGAGGCTCACAGATTTATCGGCGAGTGGAGACGCAGTTTCAACTACATTCCATACAACTTCCAAGCAAGCGAAGAAGACAAGAAATGATGAATACTACAAGTATGATACAAAGAGAGGAGCAAAGGGAGCACGCATAAATCTGATCAACACCTCAAAAATCAAGTTTGCATGCTACAATATTGTGGAGAAGTTGATGTGTCACTTTTCCAAGAATGGGTACATGTTGGATACAATTTTGGTTGCGGAACACTATGTTAAAGGCGCACAGCTGAATTGGTGTGCTTTCCTTATCCAGGAACTGTTTGAAGTCTATGAAGATGTCTACAAGTGGTCAACTCATTTCATTTATGGATACCTTGTTGTTGCTCTGGCAATGTGGAAATGGTGGCCCACCAAACGGTCGGGAGTTAGATCCCAACACAGAAGACCAGCCTCTTGAGCTTAGGTACGCACCTTGGAGAACTTCAAGGGACCCAAGCAACAAGGAAATAAAAAAGGCTTCTTTCATCGGCTAGTACAAGAAAATGTTGGAAGTAGTCAAGGCTGTGAAAAGGGTTTTGATGTCCCTACTTGATGAATACTCGTCAGAGATTTGGTTTGGTGTTAGTCATGGGAGCACTTGGGTGAGATCACATTGTGCTCACCCCCACACCTTCCAGATGCAGCCCCAGAAGTTTATCTTGACCGCCAAAGCATTCCACACAGAGGTCGGTTCGTGGCCAGGAATTGTAGGGGAGATTCGAGAAGGCAAACACATTTATTTCTTCAACGGGATGGTACCCTAGCCACTACCGGGAGAAACAGTTGTGGGTTCCAGAAAGGGATTGGCCGAGGAGGAGCTACAACCGGTCATCAAACAGCTGAAGAAACAAATGAGCTCCTTGAAGGAAACCATCGCCAACATCAGGGTCTCAACAGGTTCAGTTTCCACCTTTGCTGAGTTTCAAGGTTTAAGACAGCAAGATCCTTTGATTACTGCTCCTCCAGTTGCTACACTGTCGA
This sequence comes from Pinus taeda, assembly GCA_000404065.3. Taxonomy (NCBI): domain Eukaryota; kingdom Viridiplantae; phylum Streptophyta; class Pinopsida; order Pinales; family Pinaceae; genus Pinus; species Pinus taeda. Next base: position 161,589 of record APFE031145335.1, read on the forward strand.
TAGTAGGACCCCGTTCACAATCCAACCCTACCATCCCAAAACCTCATGGCTCAAAAGCTAACAACCTCCCATTGGAGCCAAAAAGCAGCAATCAACCCCTGTTAGTCACATTGTAGATCTCGCCATTGAAGAAACCCAATCCCATACCGCCTCGCCCATCATTGAAGAAATTCCACCCTCCACTTCAATTGTGTCACCTAGTTCACGCAACCCATCATCGCATACAGCATCCACATCCACCACCATTTCAGACACTATACCCTCTAGGACACTATTGGGAATAGAGATGGACATGGAGGTTGACGTCGTTGTCCAGTCCATCATGACAGTCTCCAGCGCAGAAGTCGTCACCGCTTCCATGATGTCTTTATTGCTAGAGTCGAGTCTACTACTGAGCACAGGAACAATCATTACCCAGCCACTCACCACCACTATCGAACCAATGTCACTACCACTTCATCTGTTTCCTTCAATTCCACCACTCCCCATTTCCATCCAAACCACTCCTCCATCCAATGAATTGTCACATCAGGCTACCTCTCCCCACGAACACTCAAAAAAGTTTGTCGCCAATGGGTAGCCCTTGCAAAGTTAGTTCCCAAATCCCTCCACTATGCACCAGGATGATCTCCAGGGCTAGTCCTCAACCCAATTATCCAATTTTATTCAACTAGCCGCACAAAAAACCGCAGCGCTGCACAATGATTTAGTTGTCGAGCATGAACAGCAACAGCAGCAAATTGTCGCACTCACAGCATAACGTGATCAGCTCCGCCAAGATAAGCAACAACTCCAAGTGCAGCTAGAGCAGATCGTCGCAAAATTCCAAGTATTGTGGCCTTCAATTTCTGATGTTGTGACCAATGCCCTAGAAGACTTTTCATCCTGCACATTGGTTGAATGTTGCGACCATATCCAGGCCACATGCCACGATTTAATATCTGCCAACCGAGAACTCAAGCAAACCCTCGCAGCAAAAAGAAGTGCATTGTCAGGCCCTGCCACGGCATATGCAACTGAAATAGAGCAAAAGATAACCGACGCAGCCGCCCTAAAAGACTCCATTGTCAATGCTGTGAATGAGGCCTACACTCTCTTGCAACAAGTTCACGACTAGTCGGGCTACCTTGTGAAGAAGAACCAACCAGTCTACCCCCTCCGCAGTGGGGTCAATCAACTCCTTCACGATGCTAGGAACACTAAAGACAAAGACCAACGGAAGACGATCAAGGCAAACATAGACACTCTAGAGACCCACATTTAGCATTTAGAAGATGAGTCATCCAAGACAAAGCAGATACTCTGAGACCTCTAGCCCCCGGCTCAAACACACCTAGAGACACTGCAATAGTTAAGTGATGGCATCATGTTGTGGCCACAACCACCACCCTATTAGAACATGCTCTGATAGAAAATTTGAATGGGTCCCCTAGAAGTTTGATCTTTCACTTCTCTAAATGAATTGTTTTTCTCTCCAGGATTTTAACTTTGTGCCAAGTCAAATCTTCAATTCTTAATGGTCAAGACCCCCCTTGAATAAATCTCTGCTACATGGTTCATTCATGACCCAATCTAGCCTTTCATTCATTTCCTTCATCGGGACTTCTCAATCCCCATAAACCTTCATGGTGCTCTATGCCCACGCATATAACCAACCCCCACTCTCTATTATGGTTGTATTTGGATTCAACCAACAAAACCTTTTATCGCATCTTTATTCCCATTATAACTCTTTATAATAGGAATGCTTTGCAAAACATGCATAACTTACCCTTTTTCACTTATCGCAATCAACATTGACACACAACGCGTACCATGAGGCATTGGACTCGACAGCAT
>APFE031145335.1:165905-200536 GCA_000404065.3 Pinus taeda
GCTTTCCCCTATCGCAATTGCAATCGGCAAAGTCCATGGCATATGCATAAAGCACGATGCGATGTGGCAGACCCAACGATAACTTTAGACCTGGGTGCATAATATTTCAAGTCCGGCCTTATGGTCAGTCGCGGGTTTTCCCGTGTATTCCCATGTATTGCGATAATACATTGTGGTCGAGGTTTTCATAGGGAAATCTTATGTGGCGGATCCGAAGGGATTATGAACTGTGGCACATATATATTTCAGGTCCGCTCTCCCCTATCGCTAATCGCAATCCGCAGTCAACGAAAGTGAAGCCCATGCGATATGCAAAGGGGCGATGAGCGGACCCGGCGATAATTATACACCCCGGTGTATATATTATTTGAAATCCGACCTTATGGCTCGGCCGCGGGTTTTCCCGTGTTTTCCTATGTATTGTGATAAAAGGCTCTGGTCCGGGTTTTCAAGGGAAAATCCCGTAAAGTGAATGGTCCGCTTTTGAAGCATTGTTAAAACAATCCTTGATTAAAAATGAGTATTATGGGCAATGAAAATACATGTCACAGCAGGTTCGATGGTTTGATAATCATAGTTGCTCTGCGTTGTAAGATTAAATAGAAATTGTGGCTGAATGCAAGGTTTGTTTGTGAGCATGTTTGTCATATTTCTCATATGAATTATTTCTGCAGGTGAGTTCAAGTGGACCCGGTAGTGGATAAAGGCGAATTATATCAAGATGACACCTCTGCACCATCGGTGTCGATATTGCAAAGGCATATTCTGTAGAAAGGGATATGAACCGCCATAGTGCATAATTGAGGCACGCTCCATGTCAAGAGGAAGCACAGTGCCGATACATCAAGATGTTATTACCTCCAAACAAACCTTCAATCATGCCAGATGTGGAATGATGAGCATGGTGTCTTCAATTCCCTTCAGGAAATGATAGGGAATAACGTCCGCTCAATACATGTGCGAAGGGATGACACGCAGTGATTCTCTTTTCATCAACATCCATTCATTTCCCCAGAAAAGGAAGCATTGCCGCAGATATGCCTTCTACGTGTCAGCAGTTACACCAACTGTTCTACGTCTATATATTCTGATTTGTATATTGAAAAGAACAAGGGGCAGGCGAAAAGTTAAGGGAAGACCGAGAGTCATTTCCAGCTGTATAAGTATTACCTCCGGAGATGAGAGGACGACTTTTTTTTGCGCAGAACAGCTTTTGATTTATTGTGAATAAAGAAAATTGTTTGGTCGAGAAAGAGCCTTTTTTCATATTCATTTACCTCTCCTTTCATGTGTTTAGAATCAGGATGTTATCGTTGGCATAAATATAAATGTGATTTGTTTTGTGCATATTGATAACAGACAGTTCGTGGCTAGTCTTAGTTATTCAAATATGATTTGTTAACATGGTTAATTCATGAGCAATTGCTGATTCAAGACCTTGTTAAGCATCAGTTGCAAGTTTTATTTGTATGGAAAGGAATGTGTATTCTTGTATAAGTAATTAGATTGCAATTAAGATTCAATACAGCCTTGTTCATCTGTGAACCAGTAATTGATTCATTAGGAGTTGGACTTTATATATGATGTTTAACTTCCTTTTGTTATGCTCCTGCAGGATAGATTAGAATAGTTAGGACTAACATAAGTAGTTAGAATTAGTGTAGATAGGATTTGATACATATAGGTTAGCTGCTTCGTTTGTTGATTTAATTGAAGTCTTCCTCCAAGAAGAATCTTTCAACACATATAACAGTTTACGGGATCCTCTAAAACCCGTCGGAACTAGCCATTTCAAACGAAAGTAGATCTAATTGGGGTCTGCAATCGGGTTAGTTCCCCTTGTTGGCATAGCAAACATTCGCCGCCTCAACAAATTGGCGCTAGAAGGAGAGCCTGAACTGCCGTCCACAGCTTTTTATGATTTCATTTATAAATGTCGCGCATGGATTTGAAAAGATTAATGCATGGATCGTAAAGGTCAAAAAGATCCTTCCTCCCATTTGGAAAAGCCTCATTTCGAAGAAAAAGAGATCCCTCTAGGTCCCGTACTTGGGTCACCTGAAGACGAGACACTGTGGGAGTATCCTGTCACTCAAGAACAACCAGTCAGAGTACTTACTCAGGCTTACGCTTGTTCCCTCTCTCAACTCCCCATCTTTCACTCTTTACCTCCTACAACTAAAAGAAAGCCAAGGATCTGTTCCATAAACGAAGAGACATCTACAGCGCCGTCTCTGGAAGATATTGTGCTAGAGTCCCTGCAAAGTATCGACACTCCTTGGGAAGAAATCCTTGAGGATCCACTCTCTGAAGGTAATCCCTGGCCCGATTTGGAAATCCTAATAAAGAACGCCTCGAAGAAACCTTCAACCAGCACCTCCCTATCCATAATATGGCTAACGTTCCTCTTCCAGGTGGGAATCAGCTTCAACCGGGTGGGAACCAACTCCCACCTCCTCCGGGAGCACTCCCTCCATGGCTCGCTCAGGATGTTGTAGCGTACCTGGGCAGCAGCATCCCTTAGCCAAGAATGCAGAAAGAGTACTGCCTAAATTCGACCCTGAGAGGGGAGACACCGTTGATAACCATATTCACTCTTTCTTCCTGGTCGTGCGCATGTTGGGGGTAGCCGATGAAGATATAGTATGTCGCCTATTCCCTTTTACTCTGATTGGTGCAACCTCCACATGGTACTTTAGCTTGAGAACAGAATCGATCACCTCATGGGCTACCTTTCAACAGGCCTTTTTAGACAAGTATGGCAATGACAAAACACCTGCGGCCTTAGTTTTAGAACTATCCCATTTGAAAATGGAAACCAAAGAAATGGTCAAGGATTTTAACATCCGGTTCAACACTTTGGTCAACAGAATCCTGGCTAACGCTAGACCTACTGAGGAGGTGCTCATGGAATTCTACATCATTGCTCTCCCTATCCCTACTGCGATGTGGGTCAAAAGGAGTAACGCACAAACCTTACAGGGTGCTATCAATGAAGCAGTAAAAGTCGAGAATGAAATGCTCAGTGTCACAGCATGCCATCATACAACCGAAGAAAAGAAAGCCTCTCAAGCATCTAAGAAGAATAATGGGAGTGATAACAAAGGGGTTGAAATCAAAGAAAAGGATTCCACAGATGTGGAAGGTTTGCATCGGATCATTAAGAAGTTGACAAACACAGTCATCAATATGAAAAAGGAATTCTGGAGAGAGTACAAGCGAGAATGGAGGAGATTATAACAGCAGAAAATCTTTCAAACCTTTCTATCGTAAGAAGACAAAAGGTGGTCATGGTCAACTTACACTGCCTGCTCCACCCAATGAAGGGAATTTAAATATGGAAGAGCTGGCTCTTATCAGATCGCTCCTTAACAACGAAGAACTTATAGTGGAGTTGGAGCCAGAACAAGAAAATGAGGAAGAATACCAAGTAGAAGAGCCCTTGGACGAAGAATCTCAAATCAATGTACTGTGGGATTTCTACACAAATGAGAACAATGACAACGAAGGAGATAGTACGGCAGAAATCCACACTAATGAAATCCACACACTAAGTAAGGGGCCACTTGCGGACGTGATGAAGCCTATAGACCAGACAAGGAAAGATGTTCGCCCTTTGAAGGTATCCGCTCCCAAAGTTCCTGTTGAGAAGTGTAGACCTAGCGGTGATTCCAAAAGTACTCCAGTTGTGAAAGATCCACGGAAAGATAATACATCTCCAACTGCAACGAAGGCTACTCAAAATGGTAAACTCCCACCTAAGAATGGAAAAACAGGTCTGTTTACTCTGCCCTACCCTGTTTATAACATTGATTACAATATTGTGGATGATCTTAAGAAATCCGGAGCTAATATCACATACTTCGATTTTCTAAAATTAACACAGCAAAGAGATCTGCTCTTGAAAGCTATGAATGAACGAAATGTAAAATCTCCCACCAATCCAAGTAGTCAAACCAAAATTTCGGTGTCCAGACCCGTTAGTACCTCCAGTGCATCCTAAAAGCCACAAGCCATGGAAGCCACTCAGTCAAAAATAAATCAAACGCCCCAAGATGTCAGTGCAGCCATGATAGGAAGGAAATCAAAATCCATGACTCCATCTTTCCTTATCACATTTGAAATCTTCAACATGAACGTACACAATTACTTAGTAGATTTCGGTGCCTCGTCCACTATTATGCCTCACATTGTTGCTAAAAGACTTCACGCAATAACTAAGAAAACTGGAACTCGAATTATGCAATTGGACAGAACGAATGTGAAAGTAATTGGGGAATTGAAAGATGTGTTGATTCGGATGGTTACCAAACCACAGTACACACAAGTCATTGACATAGTGGTAGTCGACATACCCGAGGCTTATGGAATGCTAATTAGTAGGGACTAGTCAGCAAAACTGAATGGATATTTCTCAATTGATTGGTCCCATCTCTTGCTGCGTCAGAAGGGAAAAGGTGATATGCTAAGAGTTGATCGAGAAATATACATGAAGTATGTAGTGACAGAACTAAACGAGCCCAATGAACCTGTAATGTTTACCAACTCTACCCTTGGGAATTATAGTTTCGGCGTTTGTGCCGTTGAAACCTGTTTCGGAGAATTCCATGTAGAGACAGTTGAAGAAACTGTGACAAACACACCGTTGGAAGCTCTCCCGTGCAATCCAACTGATGGATTATCCTGTATTTTAGTAGATGATAGGACTAATTTCGTAGAAAGCAGTTCGATTGATGTAACATTAGATTCTATATTTTGGACACTCTATTTTGATGGCTCTAACTGCCTTGAAGGTGCAGGTGCTGGGAGTTTCTCATTGACCTGCAAAGGAACCAACATCTGATGGCCAGTCAGTTGGAGTTTGCATGCACCAACAACACGGAAAAATATGAAGGCTTGTTGCACGGCCTGAAGAAAGCCATTGATATGAAGGTGAAAAATCTTAAAATTTTTGGTGACTCACAGATAATTGTCGACCAGGTAAGGAAAAGGATACATTGCAATTTGCCACACCTGGTAAGATACCAACATCAGGTATGGAGCTTAATTGACAATTTTGATTCTTTTAATATCACATACATACCTCAAGGGCAAAACCGAGATGTTGATCCAATGGCTAGTATGGCTTCAAAACTTTTGCCTGATCTTAGATTAAACAAGAATAAATAATATGTTGAATTGATTTTCAAATCATCCATGCCTGATAACATCTCAAATTGGCAGGTGTTCAAAGATGACGAGCAAATCCTTGAGTTCCTGCACTGCAAGAAGACATTCAAAAATGCAGTCATTGATGAAAAAGAGCATGACAGGCTTATGAATGAGAGGGAAGATGAGGAAAAGGATCAGTCCAATATAATTCCCAAGTCGGTTGTAAAGATGGAGCATTTGTATGACCTGCATGATAAATTCAAGAAGCCGATTAACTACAAAACGCATAGCTCATCCATGAAGTATGAATCGGTCAACCTTGGAACCAAAGAAGACCCAAAAATTGTTAATTTCGGCTTACGATGCTCTCCACAAGAAAGGGCTACATTTGTTAAGTTGTTTAAAGAGTACAAGGATGTCTTTGCATGGACATATGGCGACTTACAAACCTTTGATACCAACGTTATGCAGCATGTGATTCTGTTGGAGAAGGATGTTAGGCCATACCAACAAAAGCTTCGCAAGATACATCCAACGCCTGGAACCATTGGTGAAGAAAGAATTAAACAAAATGTTGGACGCCAAAATCATTTTTCCTATCAGGCACACCCGCTGGGTAGCCAATCTCGTGCCAGTAAGAAAGAAAAATGGAGACATCAGATTATGTATCGATTTCATAAACCAGAACAAAGCATCGCAGAAAGATAATTATCCTGTCCCTTCTATGGAACACATTCTTCAGTGCGTTTCTGGGTCTGAAATGTTGTCCCTATTGGATGGTTTTTCGAGATATAATCAAGTGTTGGTGGCGAATGGAGATCAGCTCAAGACAACCTTCAACACTAAATGGGGCACTTACACATATCATAAAATGCCTTTTGGACTTAATAATGTGGGCGCCACATTCCAGAGAGCTATGGACATAGCTTTCTGAGGGTTGATTAACAGATCAGTAGTAGTGTACATGGATGACATTACTGTATATTCGTATCATAAAAGGGATCATATCTATCCCCTGAAACAAATTTTCAAAAGATGCCGAAGGTATGGAATATCGTTGAACCACAAGAAGAGCGTTTTCACAGTTACAGAAAGGAAACTACTAGGTCACATCCTCTCTAAAGAAGGGATTGTTATTGATCTCGAAAGAATAGAGACCATCATGAGAATACAACCCCCTGCAAATAAAAAGGCAATGCAATCTTTCTTCAGAAGAATTAATTTCATTAGGAAATTCGTTTCAGGTTTCGCAGAAATAGTGCGTCCCATGTAGCTAATGATGAAGAAAGACGTTGTGTATAAGTGGAGCGATGAAGCTAAGAAATCATTTCAGTGAATTAAGAAGGCCATAGCAAAAGCTCATGCGTTGGTCAGCCCCAACTTCGACAAGGAATTCTTATTGTACACTTTCGCCTCTAATGTTTCATATGCCGCAATCCTTACCCAAAAAAATGATGATGGCAATGAAGTCCCTATCTCTTATATGAGCTCTAATCTTCAGGGAGAAGAACTGAACTACCCAGACGTGGAGAAACAAGGCTTTGCGATTTTTAAAGCCGTAAAACACTTCCACCCTTATTTATTAAAGGCCAGGACTAAAGTAATCGCACTTCAAGAATTCGAGCTCGAGATTAAGCCGGCGAAGATAGTTCGAGGGCAGGGATTGTGTAGGCTAGCAGCAGAAGCCTTGGCGGATAAAGAAGGGGCGTCTAAAGAACCAGAAGCACAAAGCATGCAAAATGCACAAGTAGAATTCAGGGAGGAGCCCTTATGGATTAATGAGACGCTAATGTATGAGTGTGAAACGTCGGAAGCCCTTTTGGATCCTGAGTCGTGGTATTATGACATACGCTTTTATCTAACACGGGGAGCATGTCCTGAACACATGGACGCATCACGAAGGAGAGCGCTCAGATTGAAATCTAATCAATATCACTTGGCCAATGACACATTATACAAAAAAAATTATGATGGAATTTGGCTGAGGTGTTTGGAAAAGGGCAAGGTTGATCATGTCTTGGAAGAAATGCACGACGGCCCAGCAGCTGACCACTACGGTGGAGAGACCACTGCTCACAAAATATTAAGAGCTGGATATTATTGGCCCACAGTGTTTAGAGACTCGCATGCCTACGCTCGGAAATGCAAGGTATGTCAAATTGCCGCAGGACAAGAAAGAAAGCTCGTCGTTCCCCTCAAACCCGTTATAATTTATCGCCCATTCTAGCAATGGGGCCTAGATGACATAGGCGAGATCACTCCAAACTCTTCACAGTAGCACAAGTATATACTCACAGCGACCGACAACTTCACCACATCGACCGAAGACATCCCGCTTCGGAAGGTAAACAAAGACGAGGTAATATCATTTATCAAGAAATTTATTATCAACAGGTTTGGCATCCCTGACTCTCTCATATTTCACAATGCTTCTTACTTTTCATCACTGAAATTGACTGAATTTGCTATTGATAAATCAATTCACATAAGGCATGCATCAAACTATTACCCCCAGGGAAATGGATTTGCAAAGTCCTCAAATAAAAACCTCATTCGCACAATCCATAAATCTGTCACCAACAACCAGAGGAATTGGCACAACACTCTAACAAACGCACTTTGGGCCGATAGAGTCACCCCAAAAGTGGCATTAGGAAACTCCACATACTTCCTCGTCTATGGACAGGAAGCCATCCTGCCTCCCAATGTTACCCTTCCCTCCTTACAGCTCTCCCAAGCTTCAAGAGGGACCCCTTCAGCCTTACTTCCAAAAAGGATCAACCAACTGGTGAGGTTGGAGGAATTGAGAGATAAGGCCATAAATAAATTCAGAAATCACCAAATGATTATGAAGAGATGGTTTGATCACCATCTGGCAGAAGATAAAGAAAACCAAGTAGGAGAGCTCGTCCTGAAATGGGACAAGTTGAATGAGCCAAAAGGTAAACACACGAAGTTCCAACACTTATGGCTGGGCCCATTCCATGTTGTGGAAAAAATTGGTCAAGGAACTTACAAATTGAAAACTTTATAGGGAGAAACTGAAAAACTCCCTGTTAATGGCAAACACCTTAAGAGATACTTCCAGTAGCCACCACATGGTGGTTACCTCCTGAGTAGGTTAGAATTCATTTTATTTTGTTGTTAGCTTAGCTATATTTCCGTCCTTGCCGTTCTTGTTTTTCTGCAAAGTTTATTTTCCTTCTGTTTTGAATTTCAATCCTTTTCAGCCAACTGATTTCGGTCCTCCAGTCTCGTTTTCACCTCTTATAACTCTCTTCAGATTGCCCTCATTCACCACCTTCAGCTTTTGCCTCCCTCATTAACCTGTTGATGGGTCTGCTAATCCTAAATCCATCGTTACCTTGCAAATCAAACAAACTTGCAATGAGCCCATGAGAACTGTAAAATCAGCGGTGGAATTCAAACTGAAGCCACTCATTAGCATCTGTTGGGAACTAGGTAGGATCTGTTGATGACCTGGATACCTGGAGCAAGAAGGGGCATCTTGTAAAACGAAAAAATGTCTAACCACAGCTGGACTGGCATGACGGAACGCTGCATTTTAAAATCCCACTCAAACCTAGCCTATACTTGCCTGTAAGTTTTGCAGTTATTCTCCATTGGTCCCGTCCATCACACTAAGTTTTCCAATACCTGTCATCTACAACTAAACCTCCTTTCATGGGCTAAGCTCACTGTCATATATCTTGTGGAAAATCCAATTATGCTCTAGTCCTTGTGCCGATCTGGAAGGACAAGTTGTTTGGGAAGCCGGTTGGAGTAGGGACTGTTGCTGGGCTCAGAGTACAGGTTGACACAGCAAGCCCACCCTGCTTAAGCGGTTTAAAAATAAGGCATGACCCATGACTGTGCCCCATTCAATCATACGAAAATATAGGACTAAAATTCTTACATAAAGTGCAGATAAACATATCTACATCAAGTTTGATGAGTGATAAAGAGCTGAGGTACACATCTAAATCCTTTTGAAAGTAGAAAACAGGGAAAAGAAAGTCAATAAATCCCATAATACTACTATTGGAGAATGATTGTCAAAACCCTATCAGTAAGTTGAAGCTATTTGTCTTTATCCCACCTTAAGCAATTAATGTTGAAGTGGAACCCATGCCTATCCATCTATACAGTTTGCATTTCGAGTTTATCTTAACACCCTGATGTTCTATTGATACAAGGTTTATTTGGAAACAGAGATAACTGGTTCACTCAGCGATACGCCATTTGTTGTGGCCAAAGCCACCACCCTATTAAAACATGCTCTGATAGCAAATTTGAATGGGTCCCCTAGAAGTTTGACCTTTCACTTCTCCGAATGATCTGTTTTTATCTCTGGGATTTTAACTCTGTGTCAAGTCAAATCTTCAATTCTTAATGGTCAAGACCCCCTTGAATAAATCTCTGTTGCATGGTTCATTCATGACCCAGTCTAGCCCTTCATTCATTTCCTTCATCGGGACTTATCAATCCCCATAAACCTTCATGGTGCTCTATGCCCACGCATATAACCAACCCCCACTCTCTATTATGGTTGTATTTGGATTCAACCCACAAAACCTTCTATTTCATCTTTATTCCCATTATAACTCTTTATAATATAAATGCTTCGCAAAACATGCATAACTTACCCTTTTTCACTTATCGCAATCAACATTGACACACAATTGCATCCATGAGGCTCGGGCCGCGGGAATTGCATTATTAATCATAATATAATATATTATTATATATATTAATATATATTATTCTAATTCGATATCCAGTCGGATATCGCAATGCGAAGCCCAGTGTTGTATATAAGGCACATCGTGATCTGCCGAACCCGTCGGGATCACTAAACATAATATATATATTTCAGGTCCGCTTTCTCCTACCGCAATCGCAATCGGCAGAGTCCATGGCATATCCATAAAGCATGATGCGATGTGGCAGACCCAACAATAACTTTAGACCCGGGTGCGTAATATTTCAAGTCCGGCCTTATGGTCGGCCACGGGTTTTATGTATTCCCATGTATTGTGATAATACGTTGTGGTCAGGGTTTTTAAAGGGAAATCTTATGTGGCGGATCCGAAGGGATTATGAACCGCAGCACATATATATTTTGGGTCCGCTCTCCCCTATCGCTAATCGCAATTAGCAGTCGGCAAAAGTGAAGCCCACGCAATATGCAATGGCGCGATGAGCGGACACAGTGATAATTATACGCCTGGGGGTATATATTATTTGAAGTCCGACCTTATGGCTCGGCCGCGGGTTTTCCCATGTTTTCCTGTGTATTGCGATAAAAGGCTCTGGTCCGGGTTTTCAAGGGAAGATCCTGTAAAATGAATGGTTCGCTTTTGAAGCATTGTTAAAACAATCCTGGAGTAAAAATGAATATTAGGGCAACGAAAATACATGTCACAGCAAGTTCGGTGGTTTGATAATCATAGTTGCTTTGCGTTGTAAGATTAAATAGAAATTGTAGCTAAATGCAAGGTTTGTTTGTGAGCATGTTTGTCATATTTCTCATATGAATTATTTCTGCAGGCGAGTTCGAGTGGACTCTGTAGCAGATAAAGGCGAATTATATCAAGATGACACCTTTGCACCACCAGTGTCGATATCGCAAAGGCATATTCTGCAGAAAGGGATATGAACCGCCATAGTGCATAATCGAGGCACGCTCCATGTCAAGAGGAAGCACAGCGTCGATACATCAAGATGTTATTACCTCCAAACAAACCTTCAATCATGCCAGATGCGGAATGATGAGCGCGGTGTCTTCAGTTTCCTTCAGGAAATGATAGGGAATAACGTCCGCTCAATACAGGTGCAAAGGGATGACATGCAATGATTCTCTCTTAATCAACATCCATTCATTTCCCCATAAAAGGAAGCATTGCAGCAGATATGCCTTCGACGTGTCAGCAGTTACACCGAATGTTCTACGTCTATATATTCTGATTTGTATATTGAAAAGAACAGGGGGGATGTGAAAAGTTAAGGGAAGACCGAGAATCATTTCCAGCTGTACAAGTATTACCTCCGGAGATAAGAGGACGACTTTTTTTTTTGGCAGAAAAACTTTTGATTTATTGTGAATAAAGAAGACTATTTGGTCAAGAAAGAGCCTCTTTCAGATTCATTTACCTCTCTTTTCATGTGTTTAGAATCAAGATGTCATTGCTGGCATAAATATAAATGTGATTTGTTTTGTGCATATTGATAACAGACAGTTCGTGCCTATTCTTGGTTATTCAAATATGATTTGTTACCATGGTTAATTCATGAGCGACCGCTGATTTGAGACCTTGTTAAGCATCAGTTGCAAGTTTTATTTGTATGGAAAGGAATTTGTATTCTTGTATAAGTAATTAGATTGCAATTAAGATTTAATACAGCCTTGTTCATCAGTGAACCAGTAATTGATTCATTAGGACTTCAAATTTATATATGATGTTTAACTTCCTTTTGTTATGCTCCTGCAGGATAGATTAGAATAGTTAGGACTAGCAAAAGTAGTTAGAATTAGTGTAGATAGGATTTGATACATATAGGTTAGTTATTTCGTTTGTTGATTTAATTGAAGTCTTCCTCCAAGAAGCAATCTTTCAACACATATAACAGTTTACGGGATCCTCTAAAACCCGTCGGAACTAGCCATTCCAAACAAAAGTAGATCTAATTGGGGTCTGCAATCAGGTTAGTTCCCCTTGTTGGCATAGCAAACATTCGCCGCATCAACACATTGATACACAATGGACTTCCTAGTTGATGACACGGCCAGCCCAACCGACGTCCAACGCAACATTTGAGTTCCTCAAACAGTTAGATGTGATCACAGGAATATGGCAGGCAATGCTCAATGAGTACACTCAATTCCGCCAGGCGGCCATCAATTATGTTCCTGAATTGGGGCCTTTGTTTAAAGAGACTAGCCAAGAGGAAGCACCAGCAGAAGCATCAGCAGCACCACCAACAACAGAAGCATCAGCAACACCGACAGCGCCGAAGAAAAATTGACTCCGGGACGAGTCAATGGACTATGGTCGGGTCCTGTTGGGGCCTTTGTTTTAGAGGAATTAAGAATTTTTGGAGAGAAGTCAAAAAGGTTGGTGACAAGTGGCGAAAATGGTCATTGGAGAGATGCAGGAATAACAGCTAGGAAAAAGGAAGGAACTCGCGAAAGACTAGTAGTTGCGGAGGGACGGCAGGGAGGAGCAGATACAACCAAACGGGAAAAGAGCAAGGACAACAGAGGAATGGAGATAGTCGAGCAAGGGAGAAGGCAGAGAGCCTAAGAAGGAACTGGCATTCCAGGTAGGCGCGTAGAGAGAAGGAAGAACAAGTCAAAAGACAAAAAGGAGAATCGGAAATGGTTGTTGTTGATGTGGTTACTATTTTTGTTGTGGATCTATGAGAATTGCTTTGTATCTGTCATTCCATAAGCTTGTGTATTGTTCTGTTCGAGTCTTGTATGTTGAGAAAGGGGCCCTGAACCTGAGGTAATGTATTCACCACTCAGATTAATGATGAAGACTGCTATTGGTACCAACGTGTGTTCTTTAAAAAAATTATGTGTGCGCATATTTAAGTAGTCTTTGTTACAGCACATATGGCCTATTGCAATCCAGCTTCCTTGTAGAATGTTTCGGTGTTCTATGCTCATAATCCTCTAATATGATTCTCCCTGACACTAGATTTCAACCCCCATCTAAGGTCACGGCACGCCTCGGGTGAGACTCCTTACCCATTCTAATTAAGGTGAAAATGTCGGCGTTGTGTTAGACTATAGCGGAATCTTGTTGGCCCCTGTACCCAAAGTCGGGGTTTCGACCCTGTTGCTATTTCTGCACCAACATTAGCCTCTGCTCTAATACCATGTGAAATTTCCTTAAAATTGCAGCAACTAAAATCACACTGTAATTCTTCACAAAATAAATACATTGCGAAAGTAAAATTAGGAACTGAGAAATAGATGCACACACATAAAAATCGACACAACAAATTTTGGACTAACATCCTCAGAAAAAACCCCAAAGGGAAAACCAATGCAACAAATGAGGGTTTATTTTATTATGCAACAAAATTTTGAGAGTACAATATATGGATGCCCAACTAGCAATCCTCCAGCAAATATTTGGAAAAATATCTAGGAGAGAATTTTCTCCCTCTACAAATCAAATGGCCCTCCATTGACCTACTCGTACTACCCTCTGGAAATGTGCACTGCCTAGCCTAGAATAACTCGCACTGCCTACTAGCTAGCTCCAAGTGAGTCGTCATGCCTCCCTCGGCCTCTAGAAAAATTCACTCTGCTTTCTGGATGATCTTTCCAGTCTTCAGCAACTGAAATGACCTCTCTTTTGGCACTCGCACTAGGGTTTTCAGTAGCTCACACCGACTACTACAACCCTCTCTGCAGTTAAATTGGCCTCCTCTCTCCTGTTGAAAATTGGTGGCACAAGGATGAATTTCTAAAAACTAGAAAGTCTAAAAATAGGAAGTCTCAAGATAGTAAATCACCTTGCATCAATTAGTAATCAAGTATTGTTGATGAAAAATCACTTCTTATCATTAATCAATCCTAATAGTTCAATCTTGACTTAATATTTTTATCATTAATTTTATTATTATTAATTCTTATGATACTATTTATTATTATTTTTAAAAAGAAATTGAAGTCACTCAATCATGGCTCTCAATAATGTTCTCTTACACTCTCATTATTGGCATGGCATATTCCTCTTACACTCTCTTACACTCAATAAAAGCATGTCAAAATATTCCTCTTGCGCACTCTTTGATGCATGTGTTACACTCTCTCTTAAAAGCATAAGTTACAAAGGCATGCATACCTCCTTAATGCCATGAGTTACATTTCTTAAATGAGCATATGTTACTCTCCCTCTTGGCATGTGAGTTACCCCTCCTTTATGGCATGGATCTGTTGCTCCTCCTATACATATGTGCCTCATACTTTCTCCCCTCACTACTTGTGTATTGTGAAAGAAGAATTCGAACTTGAGAGAGAGTTGGATAGAGTTGAAGAAGATTGTGAAAGAGACTTGGAAAGTAAGAGTAGAACTTGGTGAACCAACGTTGATTCAGTGCTTCAATGTTGACTCAGTTGAAGGGAAGGTTGATTCAATGCTTCAGTGTTGATTCAGTTGCAGGGAAGGTTGATTCAATGTGTTCATCTGTTATTGCTACTAGTGATCTTCATGCTACAGCTTGTTCAGATTTGAGTGAACTTACTCATTCTCTTGATCTCTCATTGAACTTTGTATCTTTGTTGAACAATTGATTTCAAATAGAAGAAGAATCTAGTTGGGTTTTCCCCTTGTGGGTTTTGCCCTGGTCATTGGACCTAAATTCTTTGTGTCTCATTTTGTTCTTGGTTGTCTTCTATTGTGCATTTGATTTATGTTCTATCTACAATTGCTTACCTAATATTGCCACATAAAGAAGTTTTGTCATAATGACTGTTATAGCATAGAACATCAGAATTTCAACATCTCCTACCTCTCTGGCACTAGAGAAATGCTGGAAAATTTGTTATGAAACCAGCTCACCAAAAATATAGAAAAGAAAGATCAACGCCTTAGAAATCAGCCTCTTCGAGGGGGCAACCTCCTTTACATTACACAAATGAACAATTCTTGGATGATACAAATGAAAATACCTCCTTTCTATATATAGGAGTCTAAAGGGTCATAATGTAATTAGAGTCGACATAACAATAATAATGTAAGGGCACAATAATAACAATAGTGGGCTTCTATGGGGCACAATAGTAACAATTTGGGACTACATGGTACAGCGATATAATAGGGTGTTGTACTAATAACAATAAGGGGTTTACACTGTAGTATGGGGGCCTAGACATGCCCTCTCCTTCAGAAGTGTTTTCCTACGCTCGAGTAGTTCTTGATGCTTCTGTATATTCTTGTCTCTCTGTGGAATCTTCCAGTAAGTTTTTCACTTGATGATGATACTCTGAATTGATTGATTCCGTTAGTTGCGGTTCTTGTTTCTGTGACTGCTTCTAGTTCCAATATGATTTTCCTTCCTCTTCAATTTTCTCGCAATTTGTTTTGAATTGGGGTCTTTTGCACTTTTGGATTAAGTGCCATACTTCTTCGTCCTCTTCCATTATTCCTTGCTCTTTTATCCAATCTGGTTGGATAATAGAAATAGCACAAAACAATGCTTCCACATCCTCATCCTTTCTTGAGAGTGCATCTGCAACAAAATTTTGCTTCCCTTTTCTATAGATGATGTCGAAGTCATAACCCAACATATTTGTGACCCATTTTTTTTGTTCTTCTAAAGATAATAGTTATTCTAAAAAGTATTTAACACTGTCATGATCCATTTTTACCTTAAAGTGTCTTCCCATTGGGTAAGGTCGTCATTTCTTAAGTGCATATAGTATTGCCAACATTTCCTTCGCATAAATAGCTTGCTTGAGATGTAGCAGTAAAAATACTCAATCACCTACATCAAAACATTTTTCACTATGATGTTGATCTACCTATTGTTTCATTCGATTTTGCACCAAAGTGGCGTTATCCTTTAAATGTTGGAGAACTTCTTGTTGATGCTCGACGTGATCTTTCACTGCTTGAACCTTTTTCTTCTTCATATGTCCTTCTATCTTTAGAGTTTGAGGAGTGGTAATTTCTTCCAAGGCTTTACAAGATATGGTCAGATTCATTTCTTAATGCTCGATGTGATTTTTCACTTTTTGAACATTTTTCTTCTTGATATGTCCTTCTATCTTGATACTTTGAGGAGTGGTAATTCCGGCCAATGCATTACAAGATATGGTTGGATTCATTTCTTCTTTCTCGATGTGATCTTTCACTTCTTGAACCTTTTTCTTCTTGATATGTCCTTTTATCTTAATAGTTTGAGGAGTAGTAATTATTTCCAATGCTTTACAAGATATGTTCGGATTCATTTCTTCTTTCTTTGGGGTTGGACCCTGGTGTATATACTCTTCTTTTGATGTTTCTTAATCCTTTTCTTCCTCCTCTCCACAATCAATGTAAAATTATTTCTTCTCAGCACACTTATGACCTTTAATGTATTTGTTATCACAATTGTAACAAAGCCCCTTTTTTCTTTTTTCTTCCAATTGTTGTGGTGTAACCCTTGTAGGTTGTGGAAGGCTAGGAGAAACAACACTTCCATCTTTATAGTTGTGAGAGGTAGACTTCCTTGTTGCCATAATTCGCTTTCAATTTTTCTTGCCAACTCGAATGCCTCCTCCAATGAATCAGGTTACCAAAAACGAACCTCATGTTGAACGTTATCCTTTAAAGTCCCTATGAAGACATCAATCCTTTGTTTCTTTGGAATATAATTTACCCTTCTATTCAATTTTTGAAAGTCCTCAATGTTCTCTTCCATTGAACCCTTTTGTTTGAGATTTATCAATTGGCTAAAGAAGGAGTTTCTTTGTATCCTCATAATGTGCTATCATTTCCCCCATGAAAATTGACCACGTAACAAGTGGTTTACGAGAACAAAGCCCTTTATACCATAAAAATTGATCTGGTTCTAAATATGAAGATGCAATATGTACCTTTTATAATAGTAGCACCTCATGCAGATCGAAATATTGCTCTATCTGTAGTATCCAATTTACCGGATCCTTGCCATCAAACTTCCTCATATCGCCTTTTCTTGATTTTAAGAGCTCAATCTTGAAACGACTATAACTATATAATTTTAGCTCTTCCAGATCTGAAATTGTGACCTGCAGTAGCCCTCTGTGTCCTTTTACCAATGCCACCAGTCTAATCAAAATTGGATTCTACAAGAAAGAGTTATGCACAATCTCCCAAGATGACCTGATTATATACCTTTCCAGAAAGGCAAATTTGTATGAAGTGCCACGTGTCCCTGTTTTGACCTTTGGATCTGAACAATATGTACAAGAAACTACAATCCGTCCTCTTTTTGTAACTTCTTACGAAATCTCAATCTGATGCTCAGAGAGACAGTTATGACAATTTTCCCAAGGTGGCCTATTTGGAATGTAATTCGGGGGTCTACAAAAACCCTAACTTCCTCAGACTATATCTCCGAAAATATAGTGAGATAGGATCTGAAGTTCAGAGCAAAGGTTCAGACTGAGTTCTTCTCAAATGGGTTTTTTTCTTAGCTTCTGAAACTTCGTAGCGAAATAGTTATAGCGAAAATCCCATGGTGACATGTTTTAGCTTAAATTCTGGAGCATGCAAAAACCCTAACCTCCTCAGATCATATCTTCAAAAATATAATGATACAAGCTCTGAAATTCGGACCCGAGGTTCAGCACGATTTCTTCTCAAATGGGTTTTTTTTAGCGTCTAAAATGGCGCAGAAAAAGAAATTATAGCGAAAATGCCACGATGACCTATTTGAAGCAGCGAAACCCTAGAATCCACAGCTCTTATACCAAATGTTATGAAACCAGCTCACAAAAAGATAGAAAAGATAATTGAACACCTTAGAATTCAGCCTCTACAAGGTGGCAACCTCTTTTACATTACACAAATGAACAATTCTTGGATGATACAAATGAAAAGACCTCCTTTCTATCTATAGGAGTCTAAGGGGTGATAATATAATCAGAGCCAACATAACAATAATAATGTAAGGGCACAATAATAACAATAGTGGGCTTCTATGGGGCACAATAGTAACAATATGGGGACTACATGGATACAACAATATAATAAGGGGGTTGTACTAATAACAATAAGGGGTTACACTAGTAGTATAGGGGCCTAACAAAATTCCCCTCAAGAATTCTGCTACTGCTACTCCCTCTCTTTGATGCTCTCCTTATGCCTCAAACTCTTCCCTCGTTGAATCTCTATGCACTGGGTAGCTCAATCTACCTTCCTCTCTCTCTCGCAAAGGTCTCTCTCGCCATCCCATCGACTAACTCTTATAATCTCTCATTGGAGCATCAAAAGCCAAGATCATCTTAGACTTGATCCAAGTCATTTTTTGGAAGTCTCTATAGCATAAGTCGATCTCCTCAATTAAATGTTGTTAATTAATCAATTTTACAAAGTTAGACTTAGGCATTTTTTAATTATTGATTAATTAACTTAATCGAGTGGTCTCTAGGCATTTTCTCTTAAAACATTTTCTAGGTTTTGGAGATCTTGTGTTCTTTAGCCTCTTAGACACAAATCGAGACTACAACACCTATTCAATGCTACCAAATCATCAAAAAACTAACAACTTGCTAGTCACTTTTGCAATCTAATCCTTTTCTTTTCTTTGAATGCACTTTTCATTCTTCTAGCTCTCTTGTTATCTCTTATGTGTGTGATTGGCCTCTCCTATATTGTCCTATTTATGCTTGAGAGAAGATAATTACTATTCTCAATCCTAGTTGCCACCCATCTCAAACATGAGATGTACTGCTAAGACTAAATCCTACTTTAAGCCACTAACGTTCTAGAACTTCTAGAACATTTCCTTTCAATTCCCAAGGCTAATTGACTTTAAAACAATAGACATTCACTTTTTCTCTCCTTTTTAAAGTGAAATTACAAGATAGAATTATATCTCAGTTTTATGTTATGTAAAAATCATTTAGTGTCATTTTGGGTTGATTAGACAAAAGGGCACGATCATAAGATCATGCCCTTTTCCGAAAGGGTGCCCATGGCGGTATATAAGCCAGGGCCCTTCATAGTAAACAATCATCATTGAAGTTATTAATACAAATATATATATTTTTGTTCATTACTAAGCATGGTTGTTCCATTTGGTATCAAAGCCATCCACGCTCCCAGTTCATTGAACATAATTCATCTGTCCCTGCATTGTTGCATTACATCATCACCATTGCCCGTCATTAATCCGTGTTCCAGGTCTCTGCACCTTCTGTTGACCATCTGCATATCCAAGCCACCTGCATCTCCCTACCACCGAGGCTTCCATTGTTAGTTGCGTCCCCTGCCACAGTTGTTCACTGTTTGCTATTCCCTGACTACCTGTTCTCTTATTCGTTGATTTTCGGCCCTCGTTCTCAACCATCTGTTGACCCACGCCAGTTGTCATCCATTCTCCTTCCATTATCCCTGACTTCCCTGTTGTTTAACTTGCCAAATCACGTGTCCAATAATTAATCGAGTCATTGTTTCAAGTGACCCGTAGTTTATATAGTTATACAACTATAATTAAGATATATAGTTATATACATATAACTATTATTATATAGTTTTATTATTTAATTTAATTCTATGTATATATACAAATTTAAAAAAAAAGGTCAAGTTAAGGAAGAAGGTTAAGTTGGATAAATATACACCACCACACACTCGATCAATGTCATCACCAATGACAATGAACAATTTTTAATAAAAAATTGATAGATCTTGAGAATAAGGTCACAGGACACGCTATTGAAATCAAGAAGCTCCAGGATACAACAAAGAGAATAGAGAATCAACTTGAGCCAAATCATAATGAATTTAAAAAGGATCATGCAATCCTTTCCAGTAAAGTGGATTGAAATCATAATGCAACATCAATAGCTCATGATCAAGCAATGGCGAAGTTGACCTGTATTTGTGACAAGTTGAAGATTACACTTGATCAAATACCCTAGAATAACGAAGCTAACATCAACCAAGAGGAATCAAATTTCTTTAGGTGCAAACTTATTTTAGAGTGCAAAAAACAATGTGTAATTTTACATGAAATTATATTAGGTCATATGGACAACTAATTAAATATGCATAGCATTTTTATTTTTTTAGCCAACATTGTTTTTCTATTTAGAGAATATTTTATTTTTATTTTAAGAGGTATGGACATACTTACATCAGACTCACATCAGACAGTTGAGTCTCCAAAATCATCTTCCATGCCCAATCAATAAAATAGTAACACGAAATTTCAAAATATGCAGCTTTGGAATCAATACTCAAATATGCAGCTCTTGAATCAATACCGCTTCTTCACCCCACCAGTTGCTACATATCAACAAAAAGAAAAACTTGAGCTCTCCAAATTTGACAGTAACGAGAAATACACTATTGCAAGGTTCAATAAAGCAGAAGAATATTTCGAGATTTACAGTATTGACAATGATGATGAAAAGATCAGGCATGCATCCATGCAAATGGAAGGCGAAGCGTATAATTGGTATATGTGGTGGAAGAAGACAGCACTTGCTATTAGTTGGAAGAAATTCAAAAATGCATTCTTTAAGAGGTTCCAAGGTGTCAAGGAAGAAGAGTTCTTCTCAGCATTCACCAGACTGCAACAAAAAGGAGATGTGGACGAATACACTAGAGAATGGGAAACTCTAGTTACACAAGTACCTAGATTATCAGAGACTCTTCTCATTCAATCATACATCACGGGACCTAAACCACATCTCCAGGTTGAGCTTGAGCTTCATGACATCGCTTCTATAGAAGAAGCAAGACAGAAAGAAAAAGCTGCAAAAAAGAAGCTCAAAAGGATATAGTGGCCAAAAGTTGAAAGAGTATATTCGAGATGAAGATTTTCCCAAACTTCTAACACGGGCAATACAAAATATGTTGCACCGCATCTTTGTGAAGGAGAAAATGCAAAGAATGAAATAAGGTAAGTGCAAACGTTGTGGCGAAAAATGGGATCCTAAACATAAATGTGCTAAGGGAAAAGAGACCAAGAATCTGTATACATGTGAAGCAACCAATGATTCAGACAGTGAAGAATCAAACAAAGAAGCAAATGAAGTTTTTCCACAATTCTCTACAAAACTAGATAACGAGAATATTCTGCAAGTGTCATTATCGGCCATGACAGGTATATCTCAGCCCTAGACATTAAAATTAAATGGACATATCAAAAAGAGCAATGTAATGGTTCTAATAGATACTGGTAGAACCCACAACTTTTTGGACTCAAATATGGCGAAAAGGCTCGACCAACATGGAAGTGATCGTAGCTGACGGTAAGAAAATTGAAAAAGTAGGGAAATGCCATAATATCAAATTACAGATTCAGGGCTATAATCTAGAATCTTCGTTCTACACTGTACCATTAGTAGGAGTGGTTGTGGTCCTAAGTTTCCAATGGCTACAAACCCTAGGCAATTACTCTGCCAACCATCAAAAGCCATTTATAAAATTTAAATGGGAGGGGAAAAAATACAAGTTATATGGGTTCGAGCCCCCTGAGAATCAAATTCTATCATCATCCCAGATGATGAAAATGATTCGGAAGGGAGCACCAGCTTATTTAGTGTAGTGTCATCAATTAGAAATGCTAACTTCAAATCTGGTTAACGAATAGTCACCTGAAGTTCAAGAACTAATTCAAAAGCATGAAAAAGTGTTCCAAAACCTTCCAATGAAGATGCCTCCTAAAAGAGAAATCGAGCAAACAATCGAAGTGAAATCAAGATCAAATCCCATCAACATCAAACCATATTGATACCCACACCATCAAAAAACTGAAATTGAGAGATTAGTCCAGGATCTTTTAAAATGTGCTATTATCACAAAAAGTACAAGTCCATATGTTTCTCCAGTTGTATTAGTTCGAAAAAAATATGGATCATTTAGACTATGCGTAGATTATCGAGGGCTAAACAAGATAACGATTAAGAACAAATTTCCAATTCCTTTTATCAATGAAATGTTGGTTGAACTACAGGGAGCTAAATACTTTTCAAAATTAGATTTGAGACCAGGGTACTACCAAATTAGAATAAGGTTGGAAGACATAGCAAAAATTGTGTTCCGTACACATGATGATCATTATGAGTTTAACGTAATGCCTTTTGGTCTAACTAATGCTCTAGCAACATTCCAAGCTACCATGAATGAGATATTTTGTCCATATCTAAGGAAGTTTGTGTTAGTGTTCTTTGATGATATTCTAATTTATAGTTAAAAATGGAAGAAGCATCTACAACATTTAGAGCAAGTTCTCACTGTATTAGAAGAGCATCAATTTTATGACAAGATATCCAAGTGCACTTTTGGGAAAGAGGAAGTAAAATACCTCGAAAATATAATATCCAAGGAAGGAGTAAAAGTAGATCCAAATAAAATCAAGGCTATAAGAGAGTGGCCCAAACCAATTAACATATCCAAGTTAAGGGGTTTCTTAAGGTTAACTAGATACTATCGAAGGTTTATTAAAAATTATGCCCATGTAACTGCACCTCTGACAAACCTTCTAAAGAAAAATTCATTTCGTTGGGACGATGAAGCAGAAAGTGTTTTGGAGACTTGAAAGAAATTATGCCTAATGCACCTATATTAGCAACTCCAGATTTTACAAAACCATTTATAATTGAATGTGATGCTGCATGTTTTGGGATATGAGAAGTATTGATGCAAGATGGTCATCCAATAGCTTTCGAAAGCAGGAAGCTCAATAAGCGAGAACGTTTTAAGTCTACATACAACAAAGAAATGCTCGCTATTATGCATGCACTAGCCAAGTGGAGGCAATATCTTTTGGGAAGTAAGTTCTCCATACGAACAGACCATAACAGTCTCCAATACGTCCTCCAACAAAAAACGTTCTCTGAAGAACAACAAAAGTGGATCAAAAAAATCGTTACTTTTGACATGGAGATATTACATAAAAGGGGAAAGGACAACGTAGTGGCAAATGCTCTCTCCAGAAAAGATGAAGAAACATCCTTGCTTGCAATCTCAACTATAATCCTAGAATGGCTTAATGAAATCCGAAGTGAATATGCAAAAAACCCAGAAACATGTGTTATAATCAATAATCCTACTCAAAATCCAAAATTCAAATGGAAAAACGATATTCTATGGTATAAAGGGAGAATTTCCTTAAGCCCTAACTCTAAATTTAAGTCCAAGGTCCTCAGGAATCCCATGACTCGTTTTCAGCAAAACATGTAGGGTTCTTTAAAACACACGTTGGTCTTTTTTCTGGAAAGGAATGAGTAATGACATTCAAAAATATGTAGCAAAATGTGATCAGCAAGGTTACTTGGGAGCGGGAGCGAAAATGGGGAGCAAGAGCGACATTTTCAAAAGCTCCCGTTCAGGAGCGAATCGGGGAGCGAATTTTTATATAATATATATTTTTTTATATTTTGATGCATATATGTCAACAAAAGCATGTAGAATGAAGAATTGTTATAAAAAGCATAAAAACATAGATTGAACCATATAACATCAATCATCTAGAAGTTATAATCTTCATCAACCACGTCCACAAGTTTGTAACATACAACATATTGAGTCTCGTGATTCATCAATCTTAAAGTTTCAAGCTTTCGAAATTCAATATATAACATTTATCATCATTGATCAACAAAGTTGTACTTGTAAGCTAACTGTAACCATTACAACAAAGAATATCATGAAATTAAATGTTATAAAATGAAATGAAATGAAACAATTTCATAATTCATTACCAATGAATTATAATTGCCAACTTCAAACTTCAAACTTCAAACTTAAATTGTCATATATTGTTTACAAAAAATATCATAATAAATATGAAAGAGTCAACCGTTATAAAAACTACTAGAAACTAGAAAAGACAAGTAATTATATTATCTATTGCTAATGCTTGGGCCCATTGCCGCCACGAGGAATGTATAAGTTTTTTAGTCTTGTTGGAAAATAGAGATCTTTGTCATTAATATCATCCTCTAAGCATTAATATCCAAAGGTATCTTTGTCATTACCTCTGAATCTGTATAGGGATCCTTGTCATTAATATCACCCTCTAAGCATTAACATAAGATAAAAAAAAAACATAGCATGTCAAGTCAAGATTTTGTTTGAGTGATGGGTACATTTTTAGTAGGGTCATGATAGAGGAGTTTGACAACCAATGTCACTAACATCAAGTTACATAGAGGGATTGGTGCTCTTGATTAAATACGAGTTCCATACCCTAATACATGACAAAATCCAATGGAAACAATGCAATCCCCCAAATCCTGAAATCCTGAAAAACTGATAAGTCTACTAGATTTTGAATGAGATCTAAAAATTATACTTTCTCAATATGAAATCCAATGAGTTCAGAACCACTCTCAAACATCTTGAGTCATTTCATCATTTTACTTTAAGAATTTAACATTACCATGAATCGCATATCAATATTAGGGCCATAGGCTTGATCATTAGGCTGCCCCACTCAAAAATTATTTGTTTCTTTGAAAAAAGTAGCATTTGGAATGTTACTACAAAATAATTGCAAAAAAGGTTAGGGAGCGAAAATTTCGCTCCCAGGGTCGCTCTCGAAATTTGCTTTTTGCAGAAGCGATTTCGAGAGCGCACTCCCTTCGCCCCCGAAGGAGCGCACTCCGAGAGCGGGTTCGAGGGGGGGGGAGCTGCTCCCCTGCAACCTTGGTGATCAATGCCAAAGGAATAAAAGTGAAAGTGTTAAGACCCCTCGCATACTCCCTCCCTTGAATATTCCTAATCAAAAGTAGGAAGAAGTATCAATGGATTTTATTGAAGGATTACCCATGTCATACGGAAAGGACAAAATTCTCGTAGTAGTCGATAGACTCATAAAATATGCACACTTCATAGGGATGAAGGAATCAGATTCAGCAAAAGAGATCGCAAGATATTTTGTAAAATTGTCTACATATTACATGGTTTTCCCAAAGTCATTGTTAGTGATAGAAATGCCAAATGTAAAGGAAATTTCTGGAAGGAACTCTTCAAACATGTTGGGACATGCCTCAACATGAGTTTAGCATATTATCCTCAAACAGACAGACAAACCGAGACCGTCAATAAATGCTTAGAATCTTACCTTCGTTGTTATGCAACAGATAAGCAAAATAAGTGGGCTCAGTGGTTACACCTTGCTGAGTGGTGGTACAATTCAACATATCACACTTCCGCAAAAATGACCCCATTTCAAGCATTGTACAGCTATGAACCTCCTAAATGGAAGGACTTGGCCTTCACCAAAACTATAGTTCCGGCAATTAAAGACCAGTTAGAAGAGACCCAGAAAATCCTTCAAACATTGAAAGAAAATCTAAGTATTGCAAGGAATCGCATGAAACAACAAGCCAACCAACATAGATCAAAAAGAGAATTTGAAGTTGGAGAGTGGGTACTTGTTAAGTTGCAACCTTACAAACGAGTATCGCTAAAGCAGAAAGGTAAAAACATGCTGGCACCAAAATTCTATGGACCATACCAAATCAACAAAAAGATCATCCAAGTAGCATACAGCTTAAGCCTTCTTAATATTAGTAGAGTTCACAACATTTTTCATGTATCTTGTATTAAAAAGGCATTGGGCAAACACCAATCAGCACAAACTACGCTGGCAATGTTAAATGATGAAGGCAAGCTCATTCTAGAACCAGAGGGAATCATCACTACCAGGGAGAGGATGTTACGTTCATGAGCAATTAAAGAATACCTTATCAAATGGAAGAATCTACCAGAAGAAGAGGCCCCTTGGGAGACAGAAACATTTCGCCAAAAACACCCGTTGTTACATATGCTTTGAGGACAAAGCATCTTTTCAAGAGGGAGGCAATGTTATGTAAAAATTATTTAGTGTAATTTAGGTTGATTAGACAAAAGGGCACGACCATAAGATCATGCCCTTTTCCTAAAGGGTACCCATGGCGGTATATAAGCCAGGGACCCTCATTGTAAACAATCATCATTGAAGTTATTAATACAAATATATATATTTCTGTTCATTACTGAGCATGGTTGTTCCATTTTCCCAAATGGTCACTAATAAAATGCCTCAAACCACTTGCCACACATTCACATTGTACTTATGCAAGCAGTTCCTGCTCAAGCTGCATTTCTCAACAAGAAAGACATCTAAACCCAGGCTATCCAAATGTCAGGTCCAAGGTACTTGGGAGTATCATCTGTAGACAGCATCCCTGATGGCCCAATTCAGTTCCTGTCTAGTCAGCAAGAGATGATCAAGTGCATCTAGAGAGTACTTAAAGGGGGAAGGCTCTAGAGTGATATGATGATCAATTGGAGAAGCTGAGATGCCTCTGAAAACCAACCCCATGAACAGCATGTGTAGAAATCCAAGGCAAGGGCATCCAATGAACAGAGTGCTAGGCAGATGTGCAAAAATCATTCTAGCCTCAGAAGCATATTCTGTAAGTGATCTGGAAGGTAGTCTTATGCATGTTACTTAGCTCTCTGTATTCAAGGTTTGAAAAAGGTGAGACCCACAAATCATATAATATTAAATCAATTTCGAAGGTTCAGAAAGATAATTAACAGTTAAACAAATTCAAATAATACTGTAACCATGCCCACTTGCAATCCCGGAACATATCTCGACAAGAGAATTAATTCATTCAGTTAATTCAATCTGAGCGACATTATTCACATATTAACTCTACTATTCAGCCTTTTAATGGAAGATACTTAGGCTGCTTCTATCACTATAGATAACATAAAACTATCCAGTAATATTGCTGATTCAAGCTGGTGGACATTAATGTAATTTCTTTCTTTTAATTACTTTTTTAATTTAGCAGATAAATCACATACCTTGAATCGAGAAGGCAGGCAGCGCATGAGTTTCACTCGCACACAAAGCCCAATAACTGTTGCCATGCTACAGTGTTCAACTGTAGGAGTAAATGTAACCCTAAAATGAACAAATATAAGACCATTAACATTTGTTGAAAATTGGATACAACAAAAACTGAAACAAGAAAATGATTCAATTTAAAGAACCTCACATAACAAAAGGTAAATGAAGAAAAATAAACCTTACCTGATAAGACTGTGTTCATCATCAACCTCAATTGCATCTTCAGAAATTACTTTTAATTGCTCTAATGAATAAGGATGCTCTGGATCTTTGATGTCTCTTAGATGATGTATATCATAAAAGTTAAGGGAAACAAGTCCTAGTGTGTGAAAATGGACTTTTAACACAATTTTTACTTGACAAACATCTTAGCAATTAATAAAACAACTAACTATTAAACAGAAAGCTGGCCCAAATACGAGCAAACATGTAAAACACAGTGAAAACTCCAAAAGTAGACTGTCAGTGTGAGTTTAGCTCATATAGTGTACTGCAGATAAAATCTGAACATCAGACAAGATTCATATCCTTTAGAATGGTCAAAGTTTGGAAAATAAATATAACTCTGCAAGCTAAGCAGCAATTTGTCACTTCGGAAATAAATGTAACTGTGCTCCACAAGCAGCATAAAGCTAAGCAGCAAAATGTAACTGTGCTCCACAAGCAGCAAATTGTCAATGAACTTGGATTTACTGCTCGAAAGAACTAACAACCCTTTTAGGATCCCCTCCTAGGACCCATGCTACTTTGAGGAGTAACAGGCCCTTCTAAGGTTGTGTCCTAGTCTCCAAGGCCTAACTAGGCCTGCGACCTTGTTGTGGAGGCTAAAATGAGGTTGCAACTAGGGATTTTAGCCCTCAAACCCCTGCTATTAGGCCAAACTAGCCTTAAAATGTTGAGAAAATGCCCAAAAATGACTTTGAACTTGAGGATCCACCTAAAAAACCACTTTAGAATAGAAATGCTCAAGAAAAACCCCAGTTGTAGCAATAGAAAAACCTCTAAGGCTAGCAACTTCCTCAAGGAGGTTGGAGGTTGCAAAAATAAGACTTGGGTCTTGTAGCTTGGGTGCCCTAGACTCCAAACCAGCCATCCTTGGCTGAACAACTTGCTCCCTTAGGCTAGACGTGTTGAAAAGAGTAACTAGGTTTGGTCTTTATAATGACATGTAATTATGATTTTATGTAATGAAGATGTAAAGAAGAAAAATAAAAATTATTGTATTGCTTGCTTCATGGGTTTCATGAACAAGAGGTTTTATTTTTGAGTCAAGACTCCCATTGAGAGTCTTTAGGAATTATTTGTCATCTAATTAAAAAATGATAGTCATTGTCATGTAATAAAGTCATGTTACACTTTGTAAAAGGTCAAACTTGTCTATGTAAAGTATCCTCCAAGACCTTGTCACTTATCCTCTTCAAGCCGGCCTACAACGATGGAAGAACTTGCTTGAAGTCGGCCTACCTACTTGAGATCATGTCGACCTAAGGGACATGTGATGAGGTGTATAAGTAGCCACACTTGGCCTCACTAAGAAGCAAGAAAATCGACAAGCATTCGATCAAGAAGAAGTGTGAAGTAGAGCACAACAGTAGAAGTGCGAAGTAGAACCCAACAGTAGAAGTGCGAAGAAGATATAACAAAGGAAGATTTCTTCTAGGGATAGCAAAGAAAGAGATTCTTTTGGGTAGAGCGAAGGAAGGTTTCTTCTGGGGTCAACGAAGGAGGGATTCTTCTGGGGTACTCGTTTTGAGTGCAAAAGAAGAAGGACCAAAGGCATCAAGAGAAGATCGAAAGTGAACTTATTGTTGCATTGAAGTGACCTTGTTTAGGCATAGAATCTCACAGAAGGAAGCCGAGGAGAAGCATCAAAGGTCTCTCTCTCAAGGAGACCAATTAAGAGGCATATTCTAGGGTTTCTGATCTAAAGACCGAGATTCTGTAGAGATAGCCGAGAAGAGCGGTGTGAAGTCTAGAGACCGAGATTCTCTAGAGAAAGCCAAGAAGAAGCAGTGTGAATGATATAGAGACCGAAGCCAAGGAGAGTAGTTCGAGATCCAGAAGGAAGTCAAGAAAGGGAAGTGACAGAACATCAAGGTTAGTGACAAGGTTCTTGGGAGGATACTAGAGTCAAGGATCTTTGTCATGGTCTTCGTATTCGTCAATTGAAGGTCTATAAGAAGAATTTTGATCGAGTTTTCCTCTGAAGAGGTGAGAGGTTTTGGCCCTGGCTGACAAGCCTACATACTGTGTCACTTGTCTTCTATTGTGCATATTGGTAATTGTCTTGATGAAAAGAACACAATAATAATATAACAAAGAGAAGACTATAAGCTAAGAAGTAAAAGTATATCACAAGCAATTATCAAGCAAAGAAATCTTTTAACTCCTTATGCCCTAGATTTTTCAACAGGACAGTTCCTTCCAAGGCTGAAACTCCTCCAAACCCTAGTTGTCTAGGCTAGGTAAGGGCTAGGATCCTCACACTTGAGTTTCTCTTTGGAATTTTGATTCTTTAGAACCAGAAAGATGAATAAATAGAGCCCAAGACACGAGATCTAGAAATTTCTAAAATAAAACCCCAAAATTATTATTCGCAAGTGAAGAAAATAATATACAAGGGTTAAAATTAATTACAATAATCTACAAAAAAGTATTAGCTCTAATTAGCAAATAATTCATTAATAGCCCAAGTAGATTTTTTGAAAAATAATTTGATGGAAATAATTTTGAATTAATACACAAACCCAAACTCTTCAAAATAGATTCGTTAGATAAGCTCATGGTCCAAACAAAATGTGATCACCTCAAAGTCCGTGAACTTGAGCTTTCCCCAAGAGCTGAATCACCTGAAAGGTCTCTATACACTTGAAAAATAGATCATTAGTTTCGTAGGGGTTCAATTCACACAAAGAGGCTAGAGATCTAGAGATATTGTTAGATCTACCAGCTTCTTAGTGTTTACTCTAGCCCAAAACCTAAAGCAAGATACTTGTGCTAGTAGATAGTCCAACCACTGGCTATGAAACAATAATCTTCAATAATAGCACAAAATTAGAGCACTAAACCCATCCAGCACATACCATGAATCATTAAGCAAGAGACACCTTGAATTGAAAACCCAAAGACTTTTATTAATGCAGAAATTCCAACAGAGCTTAGCTCAATAGAAAAGATTTTCAACCCATTTGAAGTTGTAATTGGGCTTGAGGAATTAAAATTGGCAACTAGGACCAAACTCCTTGTGGGTCATCTTATTAATGGAAGCTGATAGTTTTCTTGGATCCCTCTCATCGAGAGGTGTAGGATTGATCTAAAGATCATTCGATTCCAATAAGTATTCATGGAGATATGAATTTATTTGTGTTATGGGACAATTCGTCAAGGTCAGTCAGCAACCAAATAAACCCCACTTGTGCTCAACGTTTTAGTATAAATAGAAGTGGCCTTCAAGTCATTTCAACACACTTGAGATCTCTTCCTCTCTACTTGTCTTTGGGTTTTAGTAGGAGGAGAGATCCTAAGGGATAACGTTGCCCTAATCTAGAGGGCAGAAGCCGGAGCTGCCGGGAATTGTCGGGAACTGCCGAGAACTCCGGGAACAGCTAGGAAAGCTGACGCAGAGGGCAGAAGCCGGAACTGCCGGGAACAGCTGGAACGGTCGGAACTGCCGAGAACTATCGGAACTGCCGAAACTGCCGAGAACAGTCGAAACTGCCGAAACTGTCGGGAACAGTCGAAACTGCCAGAACTGTCGGGAACTGCCGAAGCAACCGAAGCATCTGCCTCCGAAGGAGAGCAGCATGCAAGAGACAACTAACTAACATTGCTACAGTTGTATGGTACTTAGCAGCAAATACACCAAGCATGCAATGTTACAGCCTTAGTCACCAGGTTCGACGAATTTGAACGAATAAGTTCGAAATTCGCTGAACTTCAAGAGAAAACGAACTTATTCGTTCAAGTTCGCCAAATTTTATGGCAAACTCGAACTTCATCACAAACGCGAATTTTATGGCGAACAAATTCGTTGAGGTTCGTTTAGAGTTCGATTAAATTCGTTTAGGTTCATTTTGTTATGTTGTTTTAAATAAATTTACAAAAGCATTGTGGGCCCGTTTTACCAAATCAACTGCAGTCTGCGGGTTTCATTGTTCGGAGGGTTTCATTGTTCGCCAGAGGGTCCAGTCTACAGAGTCTGTAGTCCAATCTACAGAGTCATTGTTCGGAAAGTTTCTGCCGAAGGGTTTCATTTCATAAGACACGTCTCTTGACTGATACATCATACACTGACAAACCGACAGCGACACGTCTCTTGACTGAGGTCCGAGGACTCTTGCTGTGTCAACCGTCAGGCTCTCACTCTCAGGCTTCAGCGTTCAGGTAGGAGCTTTTTTCAGCGTTCATTCCACATCTACAAGTTATACAACATTGCTGAAAGACACCAAGCTTTAATTTGTCAATTATATTCTCAGCTTTTCTCAGCTTCCAGATATCATAGCCTCAAGCCCCTAAATTTCTTTACTATCCCACAAGAATATACCTAGTATTCAAAACAAGTAGAAAAGGGCATAAAGGCATCAAACTTATGAATTGCATTTTTGCATACAATTTTTCCAAAAACAGATCCAATCTGTAACTTTAAATAAAAACTTATATCGCTTATATGATATAACTTACCTGTGCATTTTTCATCATTCCCATTATGATTGTATCATAAATATTGTCAAAATGTTTTAAAAACTACGAAGCTCGTGTTACCGATACAAAACACGTCGTAACCTGTACATTTGAGAGCTGTGTGTGAGGTTGGTAATATGCATAGCCAAACTGCTAAATCAAACAGAGTTTTGGGACTACATTCGTGTAGTAGAGATCAGCGTTCTTTATAAAGACACAGGTGGTAACTTGTACATTTGGAACCTCTATTAGTGCACTCTTCTCTTGCTAATTCCCATTCTCGTCTTCCTGCTCAGCTCTATATCCAGATTCCAGACATATTGTTGAATTCAACTCCACATTGATACATGCTAAAAACAGTTAGATCTGAAGTGTATGGCTTGTTATGAAAATTCTGCACTGTTTTTAGTTAATTGACTGAATTTTTCTGAACTGTTTTTAGTTAACTGATTGAATTTTAACTAAAAATAGTTAGGGTCATTAAATCTTTTAGATCTGAAGTGTATGGCCTGTGTAAGAAAACAAAAAGCTACAGCAGTACAGCCTACTCTTTTCTGTTTGTTTTCAATCACTCTACCTTCCTCTAACTAATGAAAATGTAATTTCAAAAAAAATTCCAGACATTTTAGACTCCAAGCCTTCACCAGTTTTCAACAATCAGAAGTTCAGAACCTTCAAATTTCCATAGCACCCCCAAAATCAACTGTTGTAGCTTGGAATTTTGTCCAAAAAGATGGTTATAATCTTTCATGTCAGCTGTGTGGACATAATTTCACTGGCACTTTAACTAGAGCAGTGGATCACCTTCTCGGTA
Source organism: Pinus taeda (assembly GCA_000404065.3). Lineage (NCBI taxonomy): Eukaryota > Viridiplantae > Streptophyta > Pinopsida > Pinales > Pinaceae > Pinus > Pinus taeda. The sequence continues at coordinate 198,121 of APFE031145335.1, forward strand.
TTAGCAATGGAAGTGGAGGTGGTGTTGAAGCCTGCACTAAGATCACTGATGAACAAAAAGCCACAGTGCAAAAAGACCATTCCAATTCACAGATGCAAAAGGAGAAAAGGGTAAATAAGAGGCAGCGAATTGAGAGGGAGATTGCCATGTCTTCCTCCAACACCATTAATTCAATTTCAAACATTGGTGGATCAAGTTCTACTCAAGCAAAAACAGGTGGAACCAAAACATTAAATCAATTCTGGAAACCTGTTGAGAAACAGGAAGTTGATGATGCTATTGCAGAATTCTTTTATGCATGTGCAATTCCCTTTAATGTGGCGAGGAGTCCATATTTTAAAAATGTAATTAAAAAGGCCATTGATTTTGGGAAGGGCTATGTTCCTCCCGGATCTGAAGCTTTAAAGACAACTTTGCTAAAGAAAGCAAAAGACAGAGTGACAAGAAACTTGGTTGATATTAAAGAGTCTTGGAAGCTTACAGGATGCACAATTTTGAGTGATGGTTGGTCAAGTTTGTGTCATCGCCCGTTGATCAATGTGCTTGTTTATTGTCCTCAAGGGGTACTTTTCTTGAAGGCAATAAAGGAAATGGATCGAGTGAAGACATCAGAATTTATTTTTGGAATTTTGGATGAAGCGATTCAAGAGGTTGGGGTGGAAAATGTTGTCCATGTTATTACAAATAATGCATCAAATTGTGTTGGTGCAGGGAAGCTGATTATGGAAAAGTATAATCAGATTTATTGGACCCCTTGTGCAGCCCACTACTTGGATTTAATGTTGCATGACTTAGCCAAATTTCCTTGGGTCAATGAGACAATCTGAAGAGCCAAAACAATTTCAAACTTCATCATCAACCATCGTCTCACTTTGAGCATATACTTGAAGAATGCATCAAAAGAGTTGTTGAGGCCTTGTGATACAAGGTCTGCCACTTTTTATATTACTCTGAAAAGAGTTGTTGAGGAAAAAGCGAGCCTAAGAGTTGTTTTTTGCAACACTGAGTGGGAGAGATCTACCCTTTCAAAAGAAACTAAGGGGAAAAATGTTGAACAAATAGTGTTCAATAATGGCTTTTGGGAAAATGCAAACAAGGTTTTAAAAATTTGTGGCGCAATTGTTAATGTGCTCCACATGGTTGATGGTGACAAACCTTGTATGGGTTTTGTTTATGAAAGCATTGATCGTTGCAAAGAGACCATTGCGACTGCTTTTAACAATGTGGAAGCTGATTACAAGGAGATAGGGGATTTAATTGATCAAAGATGGAAGATGATGCATAGTCCATTACATGCAGCAGCATGCTATTTGGACCCTAGATTGTTTGGGTTACCAAGACATAGGGATGAAGAAATCATGAATGGACTTATCGAGTCTATTGAGAAGTTAAATCCAGATCCAGAAATTGCAGGTTTGATCAAAAGTTAGTTGAGGGCATATAGATTAGAAGAAGGGTTATTTGGAACACAATCAGCGAAGTATGATAGGAGCAGAAGTGATCCAGCAGTATCGTGGGAATTTGATGGTTAATGGGCACCAGAATTGCAAAATTTTGCAACTCGTATCTTAAGTCAGGGAACAAGTGCATCAACATGTGAAAGGAATTGGAGTTCCTTTGACCACATTCATGTTGGCATTGAAGAATGTGGCTAAAGAGACATACAATTCCTCTACTCCGTGGATCAATCCTATTCCAAATGCATCAATGGATGACATTGACAGTGACATTGACAAGGATTTCACTAATGAATCTGATGCTGAAGCATCTAGCGGATTCACAACTCATACTGCTCTTGATGACATAAAACTTTTTGATATAACAAGTGGGCCACAGGAACATCAAGAATAAAACTCGTGTTCCTGTTTTAGATTTCTAGTTTACTTTTTGCATGAACAATTTTCTAAAACTGCCAAGCTACTTTAAAGTTTAAACTTTCGAATTTATATATAATTATATTTTGATATATTAAGGAACGAATTGCTCTCATTATTGGCTCACTTCATGGTTTACTGCTCACTGTCATAAATGAAAAGAGATCTGAAAACATATCAGAGGCTTAAGTTTATTTCCACTGTTTGCTTGCTTCAATCTAACCTGAAAAGGAGTGGTGATTTTAGGACTGTTTTCAGCAATGTATATTATCGTTTTTTCGCGATTTTTTCAGCAAAAAGATAAAATCGCGAGTACTCGGACCTTTTTTTATAGGCGATTTTTTGGGAAAAAAAATCGTGGGGATAAAAAAAGAAAAATACAAAAAAAAATAATATTTTTTTTTTTTTTTTCTCTTTTGAGGAGGAGGTGACCCAAGCTACCCCTGTCACAAGTAGAGGATGTGGTCTACCTCCTGTAGCTCCTAGTTCTTCAGCTTCTAGAGCACAACAGACTCCATAGTCTACTGCGGCCTACCAACTCC
>APFE031145335.1:200690-226003 GCA_000404065.3 Pinus taeda
TTTTCAGCACTTGGTATTAAAGTTCATTGTTGTCATAAAGGCTCTTGGCATTGGTTAATGTTCAATTTAGTTGTTTTATGATTTCATAAGAAGAATACTATTATACTACATTACTGTCATATGAAAATTCGGAACTGTTTTTAGTTAATTTACTAAATTTGAGCCACTGTATTTGCAGAGATTCTTTATTCATTTTCTGAGTTTGAACTTCAGAGTTTTGTAGTGATCTTTTGTCTCCTAGGCCATGGGCATTTTTAACTGTACTCTTTCTTTTTGAAGGCTGAAAATCATTGGAAATCTGAAGCATATAATTTGGAGGATAATTACAATAAAAATTAACATTAAAAGGCTTGAAAATGACCAAAATTGATCACACATAATTTATAAAATTTAATATATTTTCTAGCCTTTGTTCTCTTGCTAAGCCATCGCCTTTTATGGACTGATCTACCTTGGTTGTGGGGTTTTCTTGGGGATCTCGCATATGGTTGTTTGTCGCTGAAGTAACACACAGTGATCATAAAAAAAGTTGACAAATGTTCTGGCTCTTATCTCTTGAAACCTTGGTGAATTTTATGTAACTGTATACACTTGTAGTTGTAAGTTTGTAACTTGGTAATAAGCTACAGAGGCTAGAAAATTTATTTGAATTTGACTTTAAATTGATTATATATATATATATATATTTTTATTTCTTTTTTTCGAATTTCTATATGTCGAATTTTATGTCGAACTTTATCGACAAAATTTTGGTTGCCGAACTTTATTCGAATTTCATGGTCGCCGAACTCAAACTCAAACACGAACCTAGTGACTTAGGTTACAACTAGCATGCAAGGGACAGCTAGCATGCAACAGCAAGCATGCTAAGGACAACAAACATGCTAGGGACAACAAGCAAGCAAGGGACAACAAGTAAGCAAGGTGCAGCCAACACATAGGTCAGTATTGCAACATGGTGCAGCAATGGCACATAATGCAGTACAGTGATGCGTACAGTCATGATTAATGAAGCGTGATGAGATGCAGCATAGTGATGATGGGTGCAGCATGGTGCGGCGCGGTGAGGTGTAGCATGATGACAAAATGCAGCACAACGATAGGTGAAGGAGTCACCTTGGAGAATCAGTTGAAGCAGCATGTCTTCAACTGATCTCATGTATCATCTTCTTAGAGATGATCCATGCTCTTATCTAAATAAGTCAAAGTGTTGACTTCTGTTGTAAACGTACTATCTCTCTCTCTCTGCTGAACTATTGAAGAACATATAAGAAGAATTGATCAAGGGTTTCCCCACATTGGGGTTTCTCCCTGGCTAGCGCCATACGTTGTGTCCTCTTATCTTCTGCGATTTATGTTTATGTTCTATTTGCAGTTTACTTTAATGCTGATGTGATTGCTAATCTGGAAAGATATTGAAATAAATTGCTCTAAGCATAGAACATACCTAAAATTAACATGGTATCAGAGCTGAGGTGAGGACAATGCCCATGCAAGAGTGAAAGAGCAATCACCGAAGACAGTTGGGAAAGGACAAAAGGATCAGTAGATTCCTCATCCCTCTTCAAATTCACCGAGGGTGAAGTCGAAGCAGAGAATATTATCATAATGGCGCAGCGGAAGTTTCTGATGGCCTACCTAAAGATCACTTCATTAGGAAGTCTAGATCTAAGGGTGGAAGGAAAGGCATATGCCTTGGTTGCAATAAGTTCGGCCATTATGCGAAGGAGTGTCCAAATGGCAGAGACGTATCTTTTGATGAAGATAACAATCATTCTAGGGACATCTTCAATGATCAAAGGAATGACAAGTAATGCAAGTCATCAAGGAAATGGCCGACTCTTCAAAGAAAGCAAGGAACCCTAGGTATGAAGAATCAAATGTTGTTTTTGATAAGATAAAGAAGCGTTCTCTTGTATTGGCCCTCTCCTTCAAATTCTTTGGGAATCTGGCTTATTGATTGTAGTGCTTCAAGGCACTTCATCGGATAGAAGGGTGCACTCTCTAATTTAATAGAGATGGAAACAATCGTGGGATTATACTTGGAGTCGATGCCACCTATCCCGAAAAGGGTGTAGGGAATGTTACCCCTCAACTGAATGAGGGTAACTCGATTCATTTACAAAATCTCTTTTATGTACCTGATCGCAAGAAGAACCTAGTGTCCATTTCGGCAATGGAAGTCAAAGTTACAGGGTAGCACTCATTGATGGACAGGTACGTGTTTGAAAATAGAATTTTCAAAGATGTTTTTGAGTTCAGGGTTGTATGAAGTTGCAGGAAGTCCACTACGGACCATGTCCATTGACACATAGCACCGGAGGTCTGTGTGTCAGATCGTGACTCGGATACCTGAATTCAAAAAGAGCATGAAAGTACATGTCTGAGATGTACCGAAGGAAAATCTTACAAGGGGACCATTCCCCTCATGTAGCAAGTCCACAGCTTTGGAACAACCCGAGGGGTTTGAGATTCATGATCAGGAATCTCACGTATGCAGGTGGAGAAAGCCCTCTATGGCTTGAAGCAAAACTCCCCAGGCGTAGTATGAGAGGATTGATAGCTGTCAGATGAAGTTGAGATTCACTAAGAGTGAAGCCGATCCAAACCATTGTTTGAAGGTTGTGGATGATAGACCTCTCATACCAGCACCTTCTCAGGACGACCTATTTCAAACAGGTGCAGACCCTCTCACTTGCAGAATTAAGAGGGAGTTGGATTCCGGATGTGGAATGATAAACTGCAAGCCTGTGACTACCTTGAAGATCTTAACTTTCAGAAGTTATATGGTAGTGATGTTGGACCACATTTGGGAAATGCCTCTGAGTTTCATAAACTCATTCACGTTGATGTTCTTGGTGAACTTCCGTCTGGACATATGTTTTGCAGTTAGCATGGTGAGCTCATATTTGGTTGAGCCTCACTAGATTGGTGCCAAGAATCTTCTGAGATATCTTCAGGGCACAATCTCTCATGGATTGAGATACACTGCCGGAAATATGAAACTGCACGATTATTCGAATATTGACTGGGCAAGCAGTGTGGAGGATCATTAGAGCACTTCTCAGTGCCGGTTCTCTTTGGATTTTGCTTCGATATCATGTATGAGAAGGTAGCAGAAGTCGATTGCTATAAGCACCGCGGAGACCGAATACATAGCTACGAGTATGATCTCGTGTGAAGCTGCATGGTTGCAGAAGCTCTTAAGTGAGTTGTTTGTACACATGATGAATACCACTGTGATTCTCTAGGACAACTAGAGAGGGGATTCAATTATTGAGGAATCCTGTATTCAATGATTGCTCCGGCAAATAGACATCAGATACTGCCTTATCTGGGATATGGTAAGTCGATGAGCGAGGAGGCTCCATCACATTGAGACTGATGTACAGGTCACAGACATTTTGTCAAAGCCTCGGGAAAGGTCAAATTTGTGACTTTCCCGAATGACTTGGAGTTGTTGAGAGACCACCTTATAAGGGTCCTGCATGTTGCATGCATTGAGCTCTGGAAGCTCTGGGGGGCTTGGGGTACTTACTGGAGCAACATACGACCACAGGGCAACTCACCCTCCCCTGGTGGTGCGCTATGTACAGGATGACAGGTTCAACCTTCCCCTATGATACCCCATGGTGACTGTAGAACAGGATGATTAGTTCTCCTGTGGGCCGAGATGACTAGTTCTCCTGTGGCGACTATAGAACAGGATGATTAGTTCTCTCGTGGGCCGGGATGATTAGTTCTCCTGTGGGCCGAGATGATTAGTTCTCCCGTGGAAAATGTGGAACAGGATGATTAGTTCTCTTGTGGGCCGGGATGATTAGTTCTCCCATAGCACCTGTGAAACAGGATGATTAGTTCTCCTATGGGCCGGGATGATTAGTTCTCCCGTGGCGACTGTGGGGCAGGATGATTCGTTTTCCTGTGGGCAGGATGACTCGTTCTCCTGTGGACAAGATGATTAGTTCTCCTGTCGAGGCATCCTACCCATGCAGTCTGGGACTCATGGGAAGTACCTCTCATCTGATCAATGAGCAGGGAAATGGGGCTAGGGACCATAGTAGTACTATCGATGGACGCATCGTTGTATCTACCGTACTCCCTATGCTAGGATGACCTCCATTGATCTGGTATTAATGAAACTGATCTGGGATCAATTTGAGTGGTTTGAGACACTCTCTTGTGATATTGATCTAGGATCAATAAAACTGACTTCAGGTCAGTAAGAGTGATGTGACACGTTCCCTTTAGATGAAACTGACTTTGGGTCAGTAGAGAATGTTATGAGACAGTCTCGATCAATTCTTCTTCTTCATAGTTTAGCAAAGCAGTGCAGGGCACTGATGGCAGAGATAGTATAGTCAGACATATGGATCAGTGGATGGAGTTCTCCCTAGTTGAGAGGGAGTGTTAAAATTGGAAACTAGGGCCAAACTCCATGTGGGTCATCTTATTAATGGAAGCTGATATTTTTCTTGGATCCCTCTCATCGAGAGGTGTAGGATGATCTAAAAGATCATCCGAGATCCGATAAGTATTCATGGAGATATGAATTATTTGTGTTATGGGACAATTCGTCAAGGTCGGCCAGCAACCAAATAAACCCCACTTGTGCTCAACGTTTTAGTATAAATAGAGATGGCCTTCAAGTCATTTCAACACACTTGGGATATCTTCCTCTCTACTTGCCTTTGGGTTTTAGTAGGAGGAGAGATCCTAAGGGATAACAATGCTCTAATCTAGAGGGCAGAAGTCGGAACTGCCGAGAACTGTCGGAATTTTAGAGAAAGCTGACGCAGAGGGCAGAAGCCAAAACTATCGGGAACAGCCGAAACTGTCAGAACTGTCGAGAACTGCTGAAACTGTCGGAACAGCTGGGAATAGCCGGAACTGTCGAGAACTGCCGAAACAGCCAGGAAAGCTGACACAGAGGGCAGAAGCCGGAACTGCCCGGAACTGCCAGGAACAACTAGAATTGCCGAGCACTGCCTGAAGAGACGGGAAAGCTGACGTAGAGGGCAGAAGCCTGGAGTGCCGGGAACAGCCAAAACAGCCGGGAAATTTGACGCAGAGGGCAGAAGCCGGAACTGCCGGGAACAGTTGAAACTGCCAGGAACAGCTGAAACTGTCGGGAAAGCCAAAACTGTCGAAGCTGCCGAAACAGTCGGAACTGCCAAGAACAGCCGGGAACAATCGAAACTGCCGGAAACTGCTGTAACTGCTGGGAACTGCTGGAACTGCCAGGAACATCCAGGAACAGCTGGAACTGCCGAAACAGTCGGAACTGCCAAGAACAGCCGGAACTGTCGGAAACTACCGGAATAGCCGGAGCATCTGCCTCCGAAAGAGAGCAGCATGCAAAAGACAACTAACTAACATTGCTATAGTTGCATGGTACTTAGCAGCAAATACACCAAGCATGCAATGTTACAGCTAGCATGCAAGGGACAGCTAGCATGCAACAGCAAGCATGCTAAGGACAACAAGCATGCTAGGGACAACAAGCAAACAAAGGACAACAAGCAAGCAAGGTGCAGCCAACACATAGGTCAGTATGGCAACATGGTGCAGCAATGGCACATAATGCAGTACAGTGATGGGTACAATCATGATTAATGAAGTGTGATGAGATGCAGCATAGTGATGACAGGTGCAGCATGGTGCAACGCAGTGAGGTGCAGCATGATGACAAAATGCAGCACAACGATAAGTGAAGAAGTCACCTTGGAGAATCAGTTAAAGCAGCATGTCTTCAATTGATCTCATGTATCATCTTCTTAGAGATGATCTATGCTCTTATCTAAATAAGTCAAAGTGGTGACTTATGTTGTAAACATACTATCTCTTTCTCTCTCTCTCTGTTGAACTATTGAAGAACATATAAGAAGAATTAATAAAGGGTTTCCCCACATTGGGGTTTGTCCCTGGCTAGCGCCACACCTTGTGTCCTCTTGTCTTGGCTTGTCTTTTGCGATTTATGTTTATGTTCTATCTGCAGTTTACTTTAATGCTAATGTGATTGCTAATCTAGAAAGATATTGAGCTAACTGTGAAAATTGAAATAAATTACTCTAAGCATAGAACATACCTAAAATTAACATTTACTCTAGCCCAAAACCTAAAGCAAGATACTTGTGCTAGTAGATAGTCCAACCATTGGCTATGAAACAATAATCTTCAATAATAACATGAAATTAGAGCACTAAACCCATTCAGCACATACCATGAATCATTAAGCAAGAGACACCTTGAATTGAAAACCCAAAGACTTTTATTAATGCAGAAATTCCAATAGAGCTTAGCTCAATAGAAAAGATTTTCCACCCATTTAAAGTTGTAATTGCACGAGGAGCTTGAAAGCTTCCTTATATAGAAAAAATGAGAGGGAAAAACCCCTCCAAGTGGAAATAACAACTAGTTGCATCGATCCATGGATTGATCCTGGAAGAAAAATTTTGATCCCTTGATTAGCTAGCACAAATCTCCAAAAATTTCAACGTTCCTTGTTCATTGTGCTGGGGGGGTCAAACTTTGACTTTTGGACCATGTAGGACCTCCAAAAAATAGAATTTTCATTACTAGTGCAAAATAATCATCTACTTGGCCCAGTCATTTGATTTGTTAGAGAAAACAATCTTATGGGCCCAACAAATTTCTAGACAGGGTCCTTCTGCCTTGGAAATGAGACATTTAATTTTTGACTTGAATTATTTTCTTTTGAAAATAGCCTCAAATAATTTTTTTATGATTTTCCTACTTGGAGGGTAATTAATTTTCCCTTCATTTTCTTTTTTGGATAATTTTTGGCTAATATTAATTTTATTTTTGCCAGAAATTAAAAATAAAAAGACTCAAGAGGGAATTAATTATTTTTCCACCCTCTAAGTGTATCTAAAAAAAAAAAAATTGGTGATGGTGTTCTAATTATGAGGAACCATTCACCAAAAATATTTCTAAACACACTTTACATCGAATATTACAAATTCAACCCTTAGAAGGGGAAATACACATAGACACAGACTCTTAAGGCTCAACCAAATTCTACGACAAGACACATGATCTAGTATGAAAAATACAGACTCGATAAACACTAGGGCTCACCTAAGACCTTATCAATGAATTTCACCCTAGCTTTGGGGTATATCTGGGAGAAAAACTCTGCCAATTATCCGTGGTTACAAACACAGATAATTATGGAGGTTAAAAAACTCCCTAGAGTGAAACCCTTTGAAATCATAGGCTTACCTAGGTGTTGTTACACGACTTAATAGTCATACTAGAATCACTTTTACAATATAAAAGCAGAAATTGGGATTACAATGATAAAACTAAAGTTGAATGATGACAATGATCTTGAAAAATTTTGTCCATTGCTTTGTACTTTGCTTCTTGGATTATTGACATATACATGGTCAACAACTCCAAAACAAGCAACACACGTTAAACAGTGTCAAGGCTACCCTAGGGGAGTCCTAAGTCCATTTGGGCACATCAACACCAAGCCTTCAACGGCTCAACGTTTCAGCATCTAAGGGTACTCACAAGAGGCAATCGTCGTGTTGAGCCATCTCATAGCCCAACACTCATCTCTAGAGGGGCAACGTTGCATTATCAAGGTCAGAAATGCTCCCTGGACTGGGTACTACGACCTCTAGAGTGTTGTTGAAAGAGATGAGGATTAACTCTTAAGGGGTCTTTATGACTGTGATAACAACCCTTGACAAAACCCTCTCAAGATCAAGTGAAATCAACAATTCTTAGGTACAATAACCATAAGCGCATCACAATGGACCATACCTAATGATAGGGGCACAAGAATACTTCACATAAAACTCACCTTCAAATGTCTAACTAGATTAGGACATGTAACGAAGTTACCTTACTTATATTAGGGATAGTTAGGTCAACAACCCTATTAGGTGTTCCCTGTTGAGAAATCTAGGGGCAGCTAAATAGATGATTTCTCTTTTTTTGATAACTGCTTGTGATACATTTTTACTTTAACTTGATTTGCTTCTTCTTTCACTTATTTATTATGAGTGTTTTCTATCATCAAACAGCTACCAAACAATGAAGATCAATGAGACAAGGAGACACAAACTGTAGGTTGTCAGCAGGGGCTAAAACCTCCCCTCTTCAAAGGAAAACCCACAAAAACTCTTCTCTTCTTATAGAACTTCAAATGATGAATTCCAAGACCTAAGACCCTTGTCAAAGACCCTTCCAAGACCAGGTCAATCGTTCCTCCTTGATGAGCTTTCCTTCCAGCAACTTCGACCCCAACAGTTTCTTTTGCAACTTTGATCCCCAACAGATTCTTCGACCTCCAACAGTGTCTTCTACAAAAACGTTAGCTCTTGCACATGCGGAAAAGATGGTGATTTCTTCCTCTTGTATCCTTCACTTGAATTGATCCCTTCTTCTTGGAAACTCAGCGTGCAAAGTATGCCAATTGATGCCTTAACTTAACTTCTGCAATTCAATCTTAGTTGCTGCAATAGGTGCCTTAGTTTTCTCGCACATGTGAAGGAAATGGCCCAAGAACAGTTCCAAAATTTCGCTTTCTTCTTTCTCTTCTAGTACTCCACTTCTTCGCACCTTTTTGATCTCTTATTCTCGCTTGATCGAACCTCGTGTGAGTGAGTGAGTGCTCTTCAAGTGAGGTCAAAGTCTCTAATATATAGGCTTCTCTTCTAGGTTGAATTGCTACTTGGAGGCCGACTTATCCTCTCATGAAGGCTAACTTGATCTTTGCATGTTAACAAGGTCCTGGAGGGTCTATTTGACATTTTTTACTTTATATAAATTTTCTTTACAATATACAACATGCCCAAAAGGGTCTTCCATACATGACAATGACTCAACTGACTTGTTGACTTAATGACAAGTGCTATAAGCACTCAATGCGTGCTTGACCTAAATAAAATAACCTTGGGCATGACACCCATGCATCAAGAATGACAGTAATAAGTTTATTTTTCTTCTTTACATCAAATATATAAAATCATGATTACATATGTCATTATGAAGACCAAACCTAGTTACATATTTCAACATTCCCAGCCCCCAAGGGGAGTGGGATGCCCTAGATTGGCCCATCAATTCATAGGTGTGTATGATAATGATGGTTGTGGAGTGGGAAAGACTTCAAGGTAGATGCCACAACCATGTCATTAGTTGATGGGTGTCCAACATTCCTAGTGCATAGATGTAAGGAGGAAGCAATCGTGGTAGCATGAGTTACCCCTTTCCTCAACCTGCTTTTTCCACCCCTCTACTGCCCCTTTCAACTTTTATGATTTTTCATTTATTGGGTGCATAGCTTAGGAGCCCAAGCTTGCTTTTGATATTTTTCATTACCCCTTTAAGATGAAGCAATTCCTTGTTCATTGAGGTTGGGACATACAAGAGTGCCTTTCTTTAGATGAAGCATTATATGCTTGAGGAACTAGATGATGGCTAAAGAGGGGGATAGAGTTCATGCTAGGCTCTTGCCCACACACTAAATAAAAGTCCCAACCATATTTTGCATTTACATTTTTCTTTTATTGTGGCTTTCCATGCTTTAACGTTTCTTTTAGCTGCATCAACCTCTAAGGCTAAGTTTCTAAGCCCAGAATCAAGGATGAGGATAAAGGTTGCCAATCCCAATTACCAATGACCAACAGCCCGAAGAATGGAGATGAATAAGGGGAATGATGGAAAGTGGTAAGTATGGATTATCTTGGACACATTACTTCCATCAATGCTTCCCCAGTAGTGCCCTTCCTAAAACCCTAAGGCCTTAAAGGAGGTCCCACTAAACTAGAGTCAAAGACTAGCCTCCCAGGTGAAGGGAACAAGAATAGAATCATGATCAGTCACTTATCCAATTTTCCCCTCTTTCCATATTACTATGCCCATAACATTAAGTGAAAGCACATGATTACAGAAATGGTTAAAATATATGTTGATGGATGACCCACCTTACTTTAACAAGGAATTTCGAATGGGAGATAAATCTGACCAGAGCAAGAAGTGGAGGACCTCGTCATCATGTTGTGTGTTGATCATATAAGGTTGTTGGCCGACTAACTATCCAAGGAGGAGAAAACTCCTCTCCTATGGGTTACCCACTTTTTGGTGGGTAACAGTTCCCAACCTTTGCAGCAGCCTCTTGTAAAGAGGTGTTCCAGAGAGAGCATTATGTAGTCTAGCAAGTGAATGAAACTCTCTAATTTGCGGACCATAAGGTAAGGCTTGCCATCTTCTTTGGCAGGCCTATGTGGTTCCATCACCCAATGGTCTTTGCATATCCTCAAAGTGTAGGATGGCCTCCTCTTGCCTTTACTTCCAGATAAGTGCCACCTGATGGTCTTCTATCAAGATGTTATGGGCTACACTGATGGTTTCAAGGTTAGGGTCACTTGCCCTGATCCATAGAAGAGTAGTTGATTCTTCCTCCAATTCTCTCTTCACTTCATCTGCTCTCATTTCTTCATGCCTTAGCCAGGAGGTCAAGGCCATGAGTTGTACATCCCCTACATAGGGGTTATGATCCCATGATGCTGGTTGTGACAATACAAGGTTGTGAAAGTAGAATTCACATAACCTGCTTTTTCTTCCATACCTCAATTCTGACAAACCTTAATGAAATATCTAGGAGTTTGGACATGAAACTTTCCCTACTGTACCAAATGAGAAATCCAAAATCTACATCATTGCTATTTTAGAAAAAATGCATATGTTCTTGCTAGTTGTTTGCAGCTGGCAAATTCCAAAAACAAGTGTGCCATGACTCCTAAAGAAGCTTCCATATCTCTAAGTGTTCCCTTTTGTTGGCCTCTTGAATCCTAAGGTCCATCATCTCTTATCTAAGTTGGTGAAGTTGACTCCGTAGACTAGCCACCTCCCCTAATACCTATTCTGTTGCAATCTTTTCCCACCTATGGGCCTCAATCTTGGCCTTCTCTATCTCCAACATAGCATGGGCTAGGACTTCAGCTGGGCAGATAACAATCTCCTTGTAGTGGATGGTCCAACAGCTTTTAGAGTGTCGTATTACTCAATTTTACTCAATTAATTAAGGAGAGAATCCCCTCAAGGAAATCTATAAATACAAGAGGGTAGCATTCATTTGGATTATCATTGGATTGGATCATTTTATCTCTGTTTTTCTTGAGCCTGAGGCTTTGAGTGTTTTAAGACCCCTTTTCCCTATCAATTTCAGTGGTGAAAGATTCACCCTAGTTGATAAATTTATTCTCTCTTTTCTTTTCCTATTTTTTATCTCTGTTTTGGCACAGGATTATTGGAAGAAGAAATTATGGTCTGAAGTCAAATGAATTCTGCCAAGCAGTATCTAAAGCATGAAGGCCAGATTCCTTCTTAAGGTCAATGAGTCTAAACAACAGTGGAATCCTAGATTGAAGCCCTACGCACTACCCTGTGACAACAGAAGTATCGTTCCTGAGGTGAATGGAAGCCCTGAGATCAAGCAAAGGTTGATTCTGTGGCTGGAAACGAAGTCTGTTAAGGCCAACAAACAACACAGGTTTGTACCTGAAGCAAGTGGGGTCTATCTCTGAGACAATCGAAGTGGATAATCAAGAGCAAGAGCTTGATCTGGGCAAGCAGAGGTCCTATTCCTGAGGCAAGCAAGCTTACTGAGGCCAATCGAAGCTCAGTCCAGCCCAAACTCCTATTCCATTGCTACAGGTCGAGGGTTTTTTGTGTTCGCTGGAACAGTCCAAATTACCTAAAGCAGGCCGAGATCCTCTGAGATCAGTCTAGGCATCCTGTGACCTCATTCATGGGAAGACTGAGGGTCCTGTAATCCTCCTGCAAGTAATGCAAAAGACCCTGAGGTTCCTTTCACTGATCCGAAGCCACTGAGGTTGATTCCTGTAACCAAACAAAAGGTCAAAGCTGTTCTGAATCTGGTTGTGAAGATTCATGCTAGGGTTGATCACGGATTTGAAGCAGTTCCGGAATAATTCAAACAAAATTTGCATAATTTCTACAGTTGGGGAAATCAATTGAATTCGGCTCTGGGCATTACTGCTTTATTTAAACCTACGCTGTCCCTATTGCATATCTGTGTACGTGTCTATATTGCCGTGGACTTGCTGAATTGCTTTATTATTCTTACTGCATTAATTGAAGAATTGGAACCTTTGCATGATAACATTTCTCTGTTGAATCATTGTACCATTGAAAAATCAGTTCTGTCAAATGAAGCATATAATGACTGTTTTAAGTTTAACTGTTGTTTCAGAGAAGAATATTTGTCAAAATCCCAGCATCATAAGAAAAATGAGAGGGAGAAGAGGAAAGGTCTACAACCACAGCAAAAATGTGTATATTATGCATAAAGGATTATGCCACCAAGATGAAGAAGATCCACAAAAGAAGAAGATGAAGATGTCCTTCTTGTGCCATCAACCACGGCAAAAAATCCAATATACCATCTGATGATGTCATTGGAAAATAGTACACCACTAAAAGGGCCAAATTGTGAAACCTTGGGAGGGAGTCAAGAACAATCCACCGAAACTTTCCAGATTCCTACCACTCAAGAACACCAAAAAGAAACTAGTCATGCCAGACAAGTCTCATGAAATGAAGGTGGGCAAGGGGGAGCAAGTAACTTAGCCTATGTTGAGAGTTAAGATGAGACTTGTTCTAAGACCGAGATTGGAACTTCTCAAAAGCCTCATGGGACAAGTCCATTCATTGAAGATAAAGAGGAGGTCTAAGATCTCGTTAATCTAGTGTCAAAAGTTTCCTAGGTCTCTACCTGCAAGTTACCACCAACAAACAATATAGAAGGATATGATTAACCTGATAAGGTCCATCTGAGGAGGTCCCCGTAAGATCTAAGATTTTTGTATAATGGCATCCTCCCTAGTGATCTAATCGAAGGCAAAGGGCCCATTAGAGTTAATAATAGCATAGGTATGGTGGCCATTTAATGTGATATGGACTAGGTTCACTATGTTAGTTATCATTAATAACACCCACTAGGTAGTTATCATGCAATAAATGTAACATGGTCCATTCACTAAAGGGTGTGGAGGTGATCCTCCTTAATGCTCAAGATAGGTTACAATTTGTTATAACCATAAATAATGTGGAATCTTTATGGGTGTCAATTATTGTGATTTTATACGAGCATTGGCTCATTGGGAAGTTGCCTCATTGAAGGGACTGGTGAACAAGAGTTTATCGTTCCATAAAAAGGATTATCGTATCATGTTGCCCTACCTTGAGGGTTTTATGATTTATGTTAGGATATTCTGACACATAGGAAATAGTTAAGTATAACTTGGTCTAGTGTAGAGTTAGGTGAAGTGTGTTTCTTTACTATGTACTTTTGTAACTTACAATCCGACGGTCACGATATGTAGTGATCCGATGGCTCATTCTCTCCTCGGTATTACCGACACTTGATCCGTGGCTTAACACCCAATTGGTCCATGATCTCCATTTAAAGAGCATGGGGGGTCATTTGTAGGGTAATTGTTCATGAGAGAAGCTTATGTAAATTTTCATTCTTTTATTAGTAAATTGCCTGAAGTGGCCGCATTGGCTCAGGTCGTGGACTGTTTCCCTCTTTAAGGGTTTTAACCACGTCAACAATACTGGTGTATTGATCTGTGATCTATTTGTGAGCGGTGTCCTTTGGTGTTGTGTCTGAGGAACTTACCCTGTAAATTCCTACATGGTATCAGAGCAAAGTTGAGGGCCGCATCCATTGGTGATCCAAATCTGAAGCCGGTAGAACTGCATTCGACTGCCGTTTCCTAGATCTACTGTTTCTGACTTCTTTCGGGCTGAGAGGACTGCTCTATTGGGTAAAGAGCAACTATTCTAGTGAGGAACCCTTTTGGTTTCACGCAAATAGGTTTCCGGAAGCCCTAGCTACGTCATTTTTAAGATCTTGAGGTATACAATGTTTATTTGCAGTTTTTAGTATCTCTCTGTTTATTTCGGTTTATTTAGCTCTTTGTTTTTTTATTACCGGATGTACACCTTTCATTTCTGTGTATGCTCTTTACCCTGCGACTCTGTGCGATCTGGGCAAATCATAAACAAAAAGGAAGGAATTTTCTCATGCGTATGCTCTTTTCCGACACGCCTTAGTGTGATCTCGGAAAATCAAAAACATTGAGGAAAATATTTAGTTTCCAACAAAAGCTAACCTCAAGCCGTAAGGTTTTTTTTTTTTTGTATGGTCGTGTTGGGTTTTGTGTTTTTTGTTTTGTAGGCAAAAAAGTGCTTTCTCAAGTAAGCACGCACCCCAAAGCTTCAGTGACTAACAAAAAAGAAAAAAACCCTTCCTCTTTTCCAAAAATTACTAACTTCTTAATCTAGCTCACTTGGTCCAAAGCTGCTTTATGAGAATAGAGGTCTTGAGTTCAAGTCTTTCTTTCTGTTGAACTAATTAGATTAAGTTTGGAAAGGGGGCAGATTTTTTTTTTTAAATATAGCATTATCATTCATTTCCGCACATTCCCGCACTTTGTCAGCATCTTCAACAACTTTTCTTCAAAAAGCCATAACTTCTTCATCCAGAAGTTGTTTTCAAAGCCATTTTTCTTTGATTAACCTATTTTTTAGAGATTTTTCCATTGGAACACTTATTTTCAGCATCTACAGCTTCAGTTTCTGTTAAAATGGAAACTCCATGCCAAGTTATTCTTGACAGCACCAACAACTTCCAATGGTGGTCCTACATTGCGGATTTACTTAGAAGTAAAGGTCTTTACAGAATAGCCTCAGGCCAAGAAACCAAACCGAAAGATGAAGATAAGGCAGCCAAATGGGAAAATAGGCAAGATCAAGCACGTGGGTTGATAGGGATGTCTATTTCTCCAGACCTTAGATTTCATATTGCAGAACTTGATACTCCTAATGAAGCAATGAAACAGATCACTAAAGTTTTTGGAATTAAAAAAGAACTTAGAGCCCATCAACTCAAAAATGAGTTGCTTACATTGGACCCCAATAATTTTTCTTCCATTGAAGATTTTCTATCCAAGTTCAAGACCCTTAGACTTCTCTTGGAAGGTGTTAAGGTTAAGAAAGAAGATGGTAACCTTATCTATTCCATTCTTACTAAGTTGGGACCAACCTACTCTGTGTTTGTTACCACCTTCCATTCTACAAGAGAAGCCTTCATTTCTCAAGGACAAGACTACAAGTCCCCTTCCTTTGATTCTTTTTGCGATGCTTTAATAAAAGAACAAGAAAAACTCTTACACCTTGGTCTTCTTAATCTTGGAAACTCTTCTAAGAAAGCCTTAGCCGCCCAGCAGCAACCAAATTCAAAGAATCCTAAGAAGTTGTATCTTAAGAAGAATGGTCCCAAACCAAACAAGGGTCCTAAGCAATTTCAGCCTCAAAATGAAAAATCATTTCAACAAAATGATAAGGCAAATAAAAACAAAGGCAAGAAGACTGATAGACATTACCACTTTTTTAATCGAGATGGCCACTTAGAATCCAAATGCTTTAAGAAGATGGAAGCCTTGGAAGTAGCAATAAAGAAGCATAACATCCATTTGGAGCACTCTTCAACTTCAACTTCATCTTCAGGAATAGCACTTGCTGCATGTGGTTGTCAAACTTCTCGATCTGGATATGCACTAAATGTATCTTCTTCTTCTAATTCTCAGGAGTAGCTCATTGATTCTAGATCTTCTTATCACATGGCCAAAAACAAAGCCATGTTTTCTTCTTTAAATGATTGTAACACCAAAAATATATATGTTGGTGATGATAGATCTCTTTGTGTTGTAAGGACTGGAACTGTTCATATAGACAATGGTCAATTTAATGATGTATTATGTGTTCCACCCTTATCCTACAACCTTCTATCTGTATATCAGATAACTCATTCAGGTGAAGGTAAAATCATTGAATTTTCACCTCACGATGTTGTAATTATGGACCTAAGAGATCCTAGACAGATTTTAGCTACTAGCATTATTGATTATTCTACAAGGTTGTATAAGTTTAACAACTTTGGGCCATTAAATCTTCCCTCGGTATTTGTTGCTCATAATGATGAAGTGAGCAAACTTTGGCATGAGCGATTTGGTCACTTAAACTATCGCTCCTTTCAGAATCTATGTAAAGAAAATATGGTGACAAGTCTTCCAATGGTATCCTGCAGAGATGGTGTTTGTTTCGGATGTGTACTTGGAAAACATCATTGGGATAGTTTTGAAAAATGTTCCTATTGGCACGCCTCAGCCCCTTTATAGCGTGTGCATAGTGATTTATGTGGTCCACTTCTAGTTGTTTCATTCTCTGGCTACAAGTATTTCTTAACTTTCATTGATGATTTCTCTAGACACACTTGGGTATACTTCTTAAAACTCAAGAGTGAAGTATTTAACATGCTCTTGGCCTTTAAGGCCTTTGTTGAAAAACAATATGGACATCAAATTCTTAAGCTAAGATCTGATAATGACGGAGAATATGTTAACAACAAATTAATCAACTTTTGCATTGAGAATTGAATTCAAATGCAACATATTGTTACATATACTCCACAACAAAATGGTGTAGCTGAAAGGAAGAATCGCACCTTAAAGGAAATGGCTAATTGTATGTTTCAATATAAAGGACTTAGTCTTAATTTTTGGGCAGAAGCAATTAACTATGCAAATTACATAATAAATCGCACTGCCACTGAGGTTTTAAAGAATATCACTCCAGAAGAAGCATGGAGCTCAATTAAACCAGATGTAAGTCACTTTCGTGTTTTTGGAAGTGAAGCATGGGCCCATATTCTAGATGAGAAACATAAAGCTTTAGAACCTGAGAGTGAAAAATGTATTTTTGTTGGATATTCTGAACATGTCAAAGGATATAGACTTACTCCACTTAAGTCCAAAAATGTTATCATTAGAAGAGATGTAAAGTTTGCTGAAAATATATTGGCCTACGAGCCTAGTTCGGCAGATATGCCACCTCTCTCTAGCTCTTCTACTTTTGAAAATATTTCTTCTTCAGATGATGAAAGCGAGGATGACAATCCTCCCCCACCTTCTCAGGATCCCTCTTCAGCTCCTCAGCTTCCAAAATGGGTCCATGCTACTCGGGATGCAGCAGGCGCTCTTGCCGATGATCCTATAGATCAGCGACGTACACGTTCTCAGTTCGATAGAGCCTCTTCTTTACTGGCTCAAGCTTCAGCGAATTACGATTCTGACACCTTTGCAGAAGCTTCAGGCCATCAAGATTGGGACGCAGCTATGAATGAAGAATATCGTTCATTATTGGCAAATGATACATGGGACCTTGTTCCTCTACCAAAGGGACAAAAACTTGTTAGATTCAAATGGGTTTACAGAACCACGTATAGACCAGATGGAAAAGTTGATAAACATAAAGCTCATCTTGTTGCTAAGGGTTTTTCACAAGTTGAGGCATTGACTATACTGAAACCTTCTCCCCTATTGCCAAAATGAACTCTATCCGCCTTGTTCTTTCCCTTGCTACCTCTTTCAAATGGGAAGTCCATCAGATGGATGCTAAATCTGCCTTCTTGCATGGGGACTTGCATGAAGAAATCTATATGGAACAACCTACTAGCTTTATACAAACAAACTCCCGCCTTGTACATAGACTTAAGAAATCCCTTTATGGTCTCAAGCAAGCTCCTCAAGCTTGGTATGCCAAAATGGATAGCTTTCTTTTAGAAACTGGCTTTTCTAAGTGTCATTCTGACAATACTGACTACACCAAGAAAGTGGGCAAGTCTCTTATCACTCTTGTTCTTTATGTTGATGATCTTATCCTTACTGGTAGTGATCCCAACCTTATAAACCATGTGAAGTCCAGTCTTAAAAAGAAGTTTGAAACGACGACTTAGGACACTTGCATTATTTTCTTGGTCTTCAAGTCTTGCAATCCAAGGAAGGTATTTCCCTTTCCTAGTCCAAGTATGCATGTGATCTTCTACGCCATTTTCACATGGAAGACTATAAGCCAGCCCCTTCTCCCTTTCAATTTGGAGCCAAACTTTCAATCACTTGTACTTCCCCTGAAGTTGATGCTACCTTATACCGTCAACTTGTAGGAAAACTTTTGTATCTGACCCATACTCGTCCTAACCTTTCCTTTGATGTTGGCCTTATTGCTCGGTTTATGCAAAACCCACATGAAAGTCATTGGAAAGCAGCTAAAAGAATACTTCGTTATGTTCGAGGTAAGTTCAGTTTGGCATTCATACATGTGCAGAAGCATCTCCTCTATTGGTTGGTTTCACTGATTCTGATTGGGCTGGTGACCCTGATGATCGGAAGTCTACTGCAGGTTATGTGTTCACTCTTGGTTCAAGACCTATTACATGGGCTTGCAAGACACAAAGTACCATTTCTCTTTCTTCAGCAAAAGCAGAGTATCGTGGTGCTATAGAAGCTAGCACGGAAGCCATGTGGCTTCGTCAGATCCTGTCAGAGTTTGGCTTTCAGCAACAACATCCGACTACACTTTGGTGTGATAATCAAAGTGCCATTCAACTATGCAAAGATCCAGTCCAACATTAGCACAGCAAACACATTGAACTGCACATGCACTTCATCAGAAAGCTCATTCAAGACCATGTTCTTGAAGTGCAATATTGTTCAACAGGTGATCAAGTTGCAGACATCTTTACAAAGGCTCTCACAGAGGTGAAGTTTACTAAACTTTGATTTATGGTTGGAGTTCAAAAAGTTGTCACTAAGGGGGGGATAGGCTCTAATGCCTCCTTCCTTCTCCTATTATGTCATATTTGTACATCTTTCAATCCTATCCCAAGTTGTTCTTAAGGGGGGGTGTTAGGATATTTCGACACATAGGAAATAGTTAAGTATAACTTGGTCTAGTGTAGAATTAGGTAAAGTGTGTTTCTTTACTATGTACTTTTGTAACTTACAATATGACAGTCACGATATGTAGTGATCCGACGGTTCATTCTCTTCTCGGTATTACCGACACTTGATCCATGGCTTAACACCCGATTGGTCTATGATCTCTATTTAAAGAGCATGGAGGGTCATTTGTAGGGTAACCGTTCATGAGAGAAGCTTATGTAAATTTTCATTCTTTTATTAATAAATTGCCTGAAGTGGCCGCATTGGCTCAAGCCGTGCACTGTTTCCCTCTTTGAGGGTTTTAACCACGTCAACAATACTAGTGTATTGATTATTTGTGAGCGGTGTCCTTTGGTGTTCTGTCTAAGGAACTTACCCTGTAAATCCCTACAATTTAATGAAGTAAAGGGGCATTTTGATATTATCTATTTTGTCAATCATCTTGAACATTAAGGATCATTTCAGTGTCCTAACAACTCCCTCATAAAAAGAACTAGGCATCTCTGGTCTAGATAGGAGAAGAGGTTAGTGAGGGAATCCCCCAAATCTCATTATATGGAGTGGAGCCTCCATTTAATATCGTGATAATTAGGATATATGAAGATGAGGTGCTCCCGCAACTCAATCTCTTGCAAGAGTCACGACCAACAAATTGGCTCGAATTGTGGAATGTGATGTTATATCTCAATCCAAAATTGATGAGAAAAAAGTCTAAACTAGCTAAAAGGGATCGTTAGTTTAGCATCCAATGTCTTCAAGTACATGCAGGTCAACAATAAGATTGTCCTTCAACTACATGAAGAGCTCAAAAAAGAAAGCCATCTTAGGGTTCAACCCTAACCCCCTTATTTATTGTAATAGGATCGAGTCATAGTTATAGTTAAGTAAAGAGTCAATAAAGCCCATATTAACAATTGTAAGTGGTTAACCCGCATTTAATGAAGGGACAACAGTTAGTTGCAAATGGGCCATGGTATTAGATAGATGGTATTAATAAGAACCATGGTATTGCATGTATGAATCCTATATAAAGGATAGACTCCCCTCGAGGAGCATCGTGTCTTATTTTGTCATTGAGCTCAGCTCTATTGGAGGTTGCCCCCTCGAAAAGGCTAGTGAATATTGCTTTCTGAATAATAAAATACTTGCTGTTATTTCTCATTGTTCTATGTTCTGGGTATATTTCTTCGCATATTTGGTATTCTGGTATCGTCTTGCAGGTTAAGAGCATAACAAGTGGTATCAGAGCGCTTTCCAGGACCGATGGGATCTCCAATTTTTAGCAAAAAAAAAAAATTGGCTAGAGATGTGTTTCGGCGTCTTTAAACCATGGGATCTGTCGTTGAGCGCATAAACCTGCGGATTTGGGGAGGTATGCACGCAGGAAATACAAGAGGTGGTCACGCTTGTTGGACTCCCTTGTAACCCTTGTGGGTACCCCTTCGAGTAGTAGCGCATTAGACAGAACCGCGCACGAACTGTCTTCCAAGTACCCTATGGGTATATCGAAAGCCCCCTAGCTCCCTTGAAACCTCGCCATAGATAAACCGTCGGCCGTCTTGCTGCTACAGTACACCGAGAACAACACTCGGAGAGATTACTCGCGCGTACGATAGGGTAGTCGGATTGTACGTCTAAGGGTACGGTTGATCCTCCTTGGTTAGTGCCCTGAAAAATTGGGCTGAGTACTACTGTCAAACCCTTATGTATATTGCGATCTATAGCACCTGACACTCCTAGAGACCATAGTTCCCTTCTCTCTGGATCACGCATAATCTTTGCCACATAAGATCTTGCAAGTGGGGTTTTGTCGCAACAACAGCAATCAGTTCCGCCGTTCAGATCTATCAGATTAGTCATTCAGATATATCAGATCCATCAGATCCGCAGCAGCAATCAGTTCCGCCGTCCAGATCTATCAGATCAGCCATTCAGATCTCTCAGATCCGCCATTCAGATCTGACTCATTGTGTGGGTTTCCTATACTTGGGCATGATTTTCACAGGACTTTGGGCAGCATTGACATTTTTGGGATTCGGCTACTGCAGTATTCCTAAGCAAGGAGTAAAACGAGTATGAGACCCCCCGGGGCGCTTATTGGTGACTTAGCCCATAAGAATCAAGTCGACGAGCTGAGGAAGGTGGTACCATTCAATTGGTAGTGCCAAAAATTTCGAGCAGTTCCAAATTTCAAGTACATCGGATCGGTGCATGGTACAAACTAGAGCTCAAGCTATGGCCAATGAGAGGATTCAAGCCTTGAATCACAATTGCAAGATGTCATCTTGCAGCTGAAGAACTTAAATAAAACACTCTCTAAGGGCAAGGTGAAGGAACGCGCGAAGGCATCTATTGGCAATGTCAACATTGAAGGCGAGTCTAGCCAGTCTCTTCACCTCTTTGGCACCCACCAACAATCCCATCCGCGACCACCCAAGCTGGACATGTATAAATTTGATGGCTCTCACCTGACCGCATGGATAGCACAAATGGAGCTATATTTCACACTGAATTACATCCTGGATGATGCGACTCAACTTAGTGTGGATATCATGTACTTGGACAATGAAAGATAGCAATGGTGGCAGTGGCATCAACATTGCTATGGAAAGCCCTTGACTTGGCAGACATTCAAAAAAGCTCTTATGGATCACTTTGACCATGAATCTGATTTTTTGGGTCGTCTCACTAAGCTCCAACAGACAGGAACAGCAAACGAATATATTGCAGCCTTTGAAGCCTTAGCTTTCCGCACTGGAGGTCTACACAATGAGTTCTACGTGGAATGTTTTGTCAGTGGTCTCAAAGAAGCAATACAAGCCCATGTCCGATTGCACCACCCTAGCTCATGGTTGCATGCTTGCAGGATAGCTCGTGAAGTAGAACGTGCGTTAGCGGCCTAGTCCAATCGCCCAAATTTCATCGCCAAGGGTCGCCCCACACAAACTCAAAGCACTACCCAAACAATCAAGGTTCAAAAGGTGTCACCAGCAGAAATGGCAGAAAGAAGAAAGCAAGGTTTGTGTTACTACTGTGATGAGAAATACTCCCCCGGCATAAGTGCAAGGAGCCCAAATTCTTTCAAATTGATGCTACTAATCACAATTCATTGGAGGAAGCCCCACCACTTGAGGAACCAGAGGAGGAAGAAGAGGACAACCAGCAGGACAATGTACCTGAAGAACCAGTTATCTCACTGCATGCTTTGGCAGGGATTCTTCTCCCCAAACTCTCAAAATCAGAGGTTTTATTAAGCATCGCCCAGTAGTAGTCTTGATTGATAGTGGCAGCACACATAATTGTATCCATCAAAGAGTCGCGAAAGCAGTGCATTGTTTTGCCCGAGTAGTTTCTAACTTCCAAGTCCAAATTGCTAATGCGGGGACAATGAAATGTGAAGGCCACTGTGAAAATGTCAAACTTCAAATGGGGAATTATCAGTTAAAGACCCACATGTTTGCCATACACATGGGAGGGTGCAACATTGTCCTACGTGCTGAATGGCTTCGCACACTTGGCCCAATCACAATGGATTTCCAGGAGTTATATATGAGCTTTAAGCAGAACAACCACACACATACCCTCCGCGGACTCCAGACGGGAGCTCCCTCTATCATCAACTCACATCAGATGGAAAAATTGTTAAAAAAGGGTGCCCAATTTAATGCCATCCAGGCCTTCGAACCCAATTCTCTTCATATTCATCCTGAGATGCAACAGATCTTAAACAACCATCTGCCAGTCTTTGACAAGCCTCATGAGCTTCCACCCTCGAGAGGGGAACATGATCATAGCATTACTTTGGTCCCAGGGGCCCAACCACCAAATGTGCGCCCATATGCATATTCGTTCGCCCAAAAGAATGAAATTGAAAAAATAATCAACGAACTCTTGGAAGTAGGCGTCATTCGTCCCAGCATTAGTCCTTATTCATCGTCGGTGGTCATGGTGCTCAAAAAAGATGGGGAATGGCGTATGTGTCCATACTTCAGGGCCCTCAATAAGTTGACGGTCAAAGGTAAATTTCCCATCCTAGTTGTCGATGATTTGCTGGATGAACTAAATGGGGCTCAATTCTTTACTAAGCTCGACTTTCGCTCGGGCTACCACCAAATTCGCATGAAAGAAGTAGACATTACAAAGACTACTTTCCGAACTCATGAAGGCCATTATGAGTTCCTGGTCATGCCATTCGGTCTTTGTAATGCCCCATCCACTTTTCAGAGCCTTATGAATCACATGCTCAAACCATATCTCAGAAAATTTGTCCTTGTTTTCTTTGATGACATCCTCATCTACAGTCACACCTGGGCGACACATCTTTAGCATGTAGATCTGCTCTTGCAACTGCTCCACAAGCATAAATTATTTGTCAAGATGTCCAAGTGCTCTTTTGGCATGGAAGAAGTTGAGTATTTGGGCCACTTGGGGGGGCGTGAAAGGGTCAAGGTGGACCCAAAAAGATCCAGGCAATGCAGATTGGGCCTAACAAAAGACCAAAAAAAAAGCTTGAGAGGATTTTCTGGGTCTCACAGGCTAACTTCGCAAATTTGTCCCGCAATTATGGTCGCATGCTAGGCCCCCACTCAACTCCTCAAGAAAAATTCATTCCTCTGGAATGATGAAGCACAACAGGCCTTTACAGCTCTCAAACATGCCATGTGTTCCACTCCAATCTTAGCACTACCCGACTTCACCAAATCTTTTGTGATTGAATGTGATGCTTCTGGTACAGGTCTTGGGGCGGTCTTAATGCAGGAAGGTCGACCCTTGGCCTTCACAAGCCAACAACTAAGTGGGAAAAATCGGGTACAATCTACCTATGAGAAGGAGATGATAGCCATCTTACATGCAGTAGATGTTGGCATTATGATACAAGTGTTGTCCTTGATGGAAACTCACACAGATGACAGATTATAGTGCAGCAGGTCAGTAGCAAAGATCTGATGATCAGACTACAAAGAATGAAGAAAGAAGAGGTTATACGCAGGTTCACTATGTACCAAGTCGCGTATATACGCAGGTTCACTATATACCAAGTAGGGTATACACGCAGGTTCACTATATACAAAGGCGCGTATACACGCGGGGTTGCTGATCAAAAGTCGCGTATGCATATGCACGCACTTCCATGCACGAAAAAGCGCGTACATGTGGGAAAGCTTATTTTTGGGTCCGTGGTATTTAGACCTATGGTTTTGGTCCTTGGTATTGCGTCCGAAGTGTTGAACCCAGGTATTGGGTCCCTAGTATTAGTTCTCAATGGTTTTGGACCATGGTATTGAGTAAGGCCTAATACTATAAAAGGAGAAGAAGATCATTAGGCAAATGCATTGAGAAAGTCTTGAATATCTGATTAAGTATGAAATCCAGTATGCAGGTTATGGGT
Organism: Pinus taeda; assembly: GCA_000404065.3. Taxonomy (NCBI): domain Eukaryota; kingdom Viridiplantae; phylum Streptophyta; class Pinopsida; order Pinales; family Pinaceae; genus Pinus; species Pinus taeda. The sequence continues at coordinate 224,931 of APFE031145335.1, forward strand.
TCATGATACCTTGTTTGATCTAAGCTAAGGAGGAATCTCAGCGGTTGATGGAGAACAAGATCTAAGGATAGATCGGGATCTAATGGCTTGGAATGAATCATCTCTATACGGTTTGATCTTGTTTAGTCTAGATCTGTATACTGACGCATGTAATGTTCTGTAAATGTTATGATCTGGGTATAACTCAAGTTTGGAATAGCTACAGACATATACACTGGTTGGCTATGATAAAAGTGCGTACATACGCAGGTTAGATACATCTAAGTAGCGTATACCATATGAGTTATGATGTTTGAAGTTACAGGTGTTTCTGGTTGATGATGAGTTCTGATGACTGTTTACTTGTGTCAGTATTCTGCATATTCAGTTTGGTTGATTGTGTTTAGCTTCAGTGTTGATGGATGAGATCTAATAATGGATCAGGATCATAATGACTTATATTTATGTGATCTGATGGACTAGATCTGGTTGCTAACACACATATTATCCTTGTATATGTAATAATTTGGGTATGACTGAAGTCAGGAAGTGCAGCAAGCTATAAGTAAGTAATTGATGACATATACGCTGGTTCGCTTTGGTGAAGTTGCGTATACACGCTGGTTCGGCACTTCCAAGTAGCGTATGCACTCTGACGCACGATTTTTGATGATACAGTTGGTTCTGAATATTGTTGAGTTCAGTGTTCTGCTCTGTGTTCTGGTGACTGTATTTTGTTGACAGAGTTTCAGTGATTCAGTATTGGGTGATTCAAAGATTGATGATGCTAGTGTTGATTGATTGTGTGCTTCAATGATATTGATCGGTCCAGTATGAAAATTGGATAAAACGTGGCCTTCAGATTATGATGTTGTGTTCCATGAGTATCCAGTCTGAAAATTTATGAAACGTGGTACCTGGAGGAAGAAAGAGAATGTTGTAGCCTTCTGTGGGTCAGCACTTACGTACTAGTACATCAGCTAGTACAAGAGCTAAGGGGGTGGTAGCTCCCTTCCAGTAGCAGCTGGAAAACGAGTAAAGGTTGGAGCATTTCAGTAGGCCAGCACCTATGTACTAGTAAATGGATCGGCTAG
>APFE031145335.1:239961-266052 GCA_000404065.3 Pinus taeda
CGGTATTGGTCCCAGGAGATCAGACCATGACATGTGCTCGTTATGTTCCAAATCTTTCAGTGACGATGGGCACCTACACATTGACTAACCACTTTTTCGTGGTCGATATTCCGGACACCACATGATACTGGGTGTTCAGTGGCTTATTACTCTAGGGAAGGTCACAACAGATTGGAAGACCCTAGAGATGGAGTGGGATGATGAGAAGACAGGGAGGCATGAGAAGATACGGGGACAGCACACATATCCGCCTCAGACTGTGTCGGCCCATCGGATGGAGGCAGTCTTCCAGAAGGGAGACATAGAGTGGGCAGTGGAGCTGCGTGCATCAGAGGCAAGGACTACAAGGCAGATGGTACATCTAGAGATCCAATCCATCCTTGATCGGTATGTCATAGTGTTTGGAGAGATTCCACCAGGACAACCACCAGATCGGGGGTTTGAGCACACTATCGAGCTTGAGCAGGGCATCCAGGCAGTGATCACCACCCCCTATAGGCACCCCAAGGCCTATCGGGACGAGATTGAGTGGGATATCAAGGAGTTACTGGCTCTTGGGCACATTCGACCGAGCACAAGTCCTTTTGCTTCTTTTGTGGTGTTGGTGAAGAAGAAGGACGATGCATTAAGGATGTGCATTGACTACAGGGCCCTAAACAAGAAGACCCTAAAGAGCAGGTACCCCATACCCAGGATCAATGAGTTGATGGACGAGTTGAGGGGAGCACGATTCTTCTCAAAGATTGATTTGAGATCTGGGTACCATCAGATTTGCATGAGGGAGCAGGACATTCCCAAGACCACCTCTAGGTGTCATTATGGGCACTTTGAGTTCTTGGTGATGCCTTTTGGGCTAACCAACGCCCCCACTACATTTCAGTCCTGCATGAATCACATCTTCCGTAGTCACCTGAGGAAGTTTGTGTTGGTATTCTTTGATGACATTCTCATCTACAGTAGGACTTGGGAGGAGCATCTCTGGCACATTAAGACAATCTTGCATATCTTACAGGAGCAGCAGTTCTATGCCAAATTCTCCAAGTGTGAGTTTGGGTTGACGGAGATGTTGTATGTGGGACACATCATAGGAGTGGACGGAGTGAGAGTCCACGGGGAGAAGATCAGGGCCATTAGAGAATGGCCGGAGCCGAGAAATGTGATGGAACTTTAAGGATTCATTGGCATTTGTACTTACTACCAGAAGTTCGTCAAAGGTTTCTCACAGCTTGTTGCACCCCTGACAGATTTGATGAGGAAGGGGGCTTTCAGTTGATCAGATACAGTGCAGCGAGCCTTTGACAGGCTCAAGGAGGTTATGAGCAGCTGCATAGTGCTTGCGTTGCCAGATTTTACGCAGCCTTTTGTTTTGGAGTGTGATGCGTCGGGAGAGGGGATCGGCGCAGTGTTGATGTAGGGAGGTCACCCTATAGCATTTGAGAGCCGGAAGCTCCTTCCGCACGAGAGGTTGTATTCTATATACGACAAGGAGATGTTGGCCATCATGCATGCATTGGCTAAGTACCGACAGTATCTGGTGGGTAACAGGTTCAGGGTGAGGACTGATCACAACAACCTCAAGTTCTTTTTGGAGCAGAATTAGCTACAGGAGAGGCAGCAGAAGTGATCAGCAAGATCCAAGCATATGAATTTGACATTGTGTATGTCAAGGGTAAGAACAACATGGTAGCAGATGCCCTTTCACGTAGACCAGCCACGTTGTCTCTTATGAGCTTGGATACAGACTTGAGGGCTCGACTCTTAGTAGAGTACTCCAAGGACAAGTTTGCATGTGAGGTTCTGGATGGGCAGGTGGCAGATGACAGGTACAGGGTGGTCGATGAGATCATCTATTACAGGGATTGGATCTTCTTAACTGAGGGGTCTCAGCTCAAGAATAAGATACTCCAGGCATCACATGATTCACCGTTGGCAATACATCAGGGGTTTACCAAAACCTACAGGGCCATTAGGGAGAGGTTCTCATGGAAGGGCCTCAAGGAGGACGTACTCCGGCACATCCAGGAGTGCGATGTTTGACAGAGGAGCAAGGGAGAGATGAGCCATCCCGCGGGATTATTGCAGCCTCTTCCCATTCCAGAGGGGAAATGGGAGAGTATTTCGATGGACTTCATCATAGGGTTGCCCATGGTACTGGGCAAGGATTGCATCTTTGTCGTCGTTGACCGACTAACAAAGTACGCACACTTTTTTGCCATATCCGCACACTATACAACAGCACAGGTGGTTGAGTTGTTCTTTAGAGAGATCTTCAGGCTACATGGTCTTCCTAAGACCAACGTCAGTGATAGGGACAGCCGTTTCATGGGCGGGTTTTGGCAGGAGCTTTTCCAGTTGGTGGGGACGGAGTTGACACTGTAGGAATTTACAGGGTAAGTTCCTCAGACAGAACACCAAAAGGACACCGCTCACAAACAGATCACAGATCAATACACCAGTATTTTGACGTGGTTAAAACCCTCAAAGAGGGAAACAGTCCACGGCCTGCGCCCAACGTGGCTACTACAGGCAATTTATTAATAAAAGAATGAAAATTTACATAAGCTTCTCTCGTGCACGGTTAACCTACAAATGACTCTCCATGCGCTTTAAATAGATTTCATGGACCAATCGGGTGTTAAGCCATGGATCAAGTGTCGGTAATACTGAGGAGAGAATGAACCGTCGATCACTACATATCGTGACCGTCGGATTGTAAGTTACAAATGTACATCGTAAAGAAACACACTTTACCTAACTCTATACTAGACCAAGTTGTACTTAACTATTCCTATGTGTCGGAATATCCTAACATCCCCCCTTAAGAACAACTTGGGATAGGATTGAAGGATTTACAAATATGACACAATAGGAGAAGGAGGGAGGCACTAGAGCCTATCCCCCCTTAGTGACAACTTCCTGAACTCCAAGCATATATCGAAGTTTAGTGAACTTCGCCTCTGTGAGAGCCTTTGTGAAGATGTCGGCAACCTGATCATCTGTTGAACAATATTGCACTTCAAGAACATGGTCATGAATGAGTTTTCTGATGAAGTGCATGTGTAGTTCAATGTGTTTGCTGCGCTGATGCTGGACTGGATCTTTGCATAGCCGAAAGGCACTTTGATTATCACACCAAAGTGTGGTTGGATGTTGCTGCTCAAAGCCAAATTCTGGTAGGATCTGACGAAGCCACAAGGCTTCCTTACTAGCTTCCACGGCACCACGATACTCTGCTTCTGCTGACGAAAGAGAAATGGCAGCCTGTTTCTTACAAGCCCATGTAATAGGTCCTGAACCAGGAGTGAAGACATAACCGGCAGTAGATTTCCGATCATCAGGGTCACCAGCCCAATCAGAATCAGTGAAACCAACTAATAGAGGAGTTGCTTTGGCACTGTAATGAATCCCAAACTGTATTGTACCTCGAACATAACGAAGTATTCTTTTAGCTTCTTTCCAATGACTTTCACGGGGGTTTTGCATAAACGAGCAACAAGGCCAACAGCAAAGGAAAGGTCAGGACGAGTATGGGTTAAATACAAGAGTTTTCCTACAAGTTGACGGTATAAGGTAGCATCAACTTCAGGAGAAGTACAAGAGACTGAAAGTTTGACTCCAGACTGAAAGGGAGAAGGAGCTGGCTTACAATCTTCCATGTGAAAATGACGAAGAATATCACAAGCATACTTGGACTGGGAAAGGGAAATATCCTCCTTGGCTTGCAAGACTTGAAGACCGAGAAAATAGTGTAAGTGTCCTAAGTCTGTCATTTCAAATTTCTTTTAAGGCTGGACTTCACATGGTTTATAAGGTTGGGATCACTACCAGTAAGAATAAGATCATCAACATAAAGAACAAGGATGATAAGAGAGTTTCCCACTTTCTTGGTGTAGACATTATTGTCAGAATGACACCTAGAAAAGCCAGATTCTAGAAGAAAGTTATCCATTTTGGCATACCAAGCCCGAGGAGCTTGCTTGAGACCATAAAGAGATTTCTTAAGTCGACACACAAGGCTGGAGTCTGTTTGGATGAAGCAATGGGTTGTTCCATATAGATTTCTTCATGCAAGTCCCCATGCAAGAAGGCAGATTTAACATCCATCTGATGGACTTCCCATTTTAAAGAGGCAGCAAGGGAAAGAACAAGGCGGATAGAGTTCATTTTGGCAACAGGGGAGAAGGTTTCAGTGTAGTCAATGCCTTCAAACTGTGAAAATCCCTTAGAAACAAGACGAGCATTATGTTTATCAACTTTCCCATCTGGTCCATACTTTGTTCTGTAAACCCATTTACATCTAACAAGTTTGCGTCCCTTTGGTAGAGGAACAAGATCCCATGTATCATTTGCCAACAATGAATGATATTCTTCATTCATAGCTGCTTCCCAATGTGGATGGCCGGAAGCTTCTGCAAAAGTGTCAGGATCATGATTTACTGGAGCTTGAGCCAGTAAAGAAGAGGCTCTTTCAAACTGAGAACGTGTACGTCGCTGATCTGTAGGATCACCGGCAAGATCACCTGCTGCATCCCGAGTAGTGCGGACCCATCTTGGAAATGAAGGAGCTGAAGGAGCTGAAGGAGCTGAAGGATGATCCTGAGAAGGTGGTGGAGGATTATCATCCTCACTTTCATCATCTGAAGAAGAAATGTTTTCAAAAGTAGAAGAGATTGGAAGAGGTGGCACATCCGCCGGACTAGGCTCGCAGGCCGATTTATTTTCATCAAATTTTACATCTCTTCTAATGATAACATTTTGGACTTAAATGGAATAAGTCTATAACCTTTTACATCTTCAGAATATCCAACAAAAGTACATTTCTCAATCTTAGGTTCTAAAGCTTTATGCTTTTCATCTGGAATATGGGCCCATGCTTCACTTCCAAAAATACGAAAGTGACTTACATCTGGTTTAATGGAACTCCAAGCTTTTTCTGGAGTGATATTCTTTAGAACCTTAGTAGGAGTGCGATTTATTATATAATTTGCACAATTAATTGCTTCGGCCCAAAAACTAAGACTGAGTCCTTTAGATTGCAGCATACAAATAGCCATTTCCTTTAAGGTGCGATTTTTCCTTTCAGCTACACCATTTTGTTGTGGAGTGTATGGAACAGTATGTTGCATTTGAATTCCATTTTCGGTGCAAAAGTTGATGAATGTGTTTTTAACATATTCTCCACCATTATCAGTTCTTAGCTTAAGAATTGGATGTCCAGATTGTTTTTCAACAAAGGCTTTGAAGGCCAAAAATGTGTTAAATACTTCGCTCTTGAGTTTTAAGAAGTATACCCAAGTGCGTCTGGAGAAATCATCAATGAAAGTTAAGAAATACTTGCAGCCAGAGAATGAAGCAACAGGAAGTGGACCACATAAATCACTGTGCACAAGCTGTAAAGGGGCTGAGGCGTGCCAAGAGGCACGTTTTTCAAAACTGTCCCGATGATGTTTTCCGAGTACACATCCGGAACAAACACCATCTCTGCAAGATACCATAGGAAGACCTGTCACCATATTTTCTTTACATAGATGCTGAAGGGAGCGATAGTTTAAGTGACCAAATCGCTCATGCCAAAGTTTGCTCACTTCATCATTATGAGCAACAAATACTGAAGGAAGATTTGATGACCCAAAGTTGTGAAACTTATACAACCTTGTGGAATCATCAGCAATACCAGTAGCTAGAATCTGTTTAGGATCTCTTAGATCCTTGATTACAACATCATGAGGTGAAAATTCAACAATTTTACCTTCACCTGAATGAGTTATCTGATATACAGATAGAAGGTTGCTGGATAAGGTTGGAACACATAATACATCATTAAACTGACCATTGTCTAGATGAACAGTTCCAGTCCCTAGAACATTAAGAGATCTATCATCACCAACATATATATTTTTGGTGTTACAATCATGTAAAGAAGAAAACATGGCTTTATTTTTGGCCATGTGATAAGAGGCTCCAGAATCAATGAGCCACTCATGAGAATGAGAAGAAGAAGATACATTTAAAGCATAACAAGACTGAGATGATTGACAACGACATGCAGAAAGTGCCATTCCTGAAGATGAAGTTGAAGTTGAAGTAGAAGAATGCTCCACATGGATGTTATGTTTCTTCATTGCGGCTTCCATGGCTTCCATCTTCTTAAAGCATTTAGATTCTAAGTGGCCATCTCGATTACAAAAGTTACAATGTCTATCAGTCTTCTTCCATTTGTTTTTATTGGTCTTATCATTTTGCTGAAATGATCTTTCATTTTGAGACTGAGTTTGCTTAGGAACCTTGTTTGGTTTAGGACCATTCTTTTTAGGAAATGACTTCTTAGGATTCTTTAAATTTGGTTGCTGCTGGGCGGCTAACGCTTTCTTGGAAGAGTTTCCAAGATTAAGAAGACCAAGGTGTAAGAGTTTTTCTTGTTCTCTTATTAAAGAATCACAAAAAGAGTCAAAGGAAGGGGCCTTGTAGTCTTTTCCTTGACAAATGAAAGCTTCCCTTGTAGAATGGAAGGTGGAAACAAATACAGAGTAGGCTGGTCCCAACTTATTAAGGATGGAATAAATAAGGTTACTATCTTCTTTCTTAATCTTAACACCTTCCAAGAGATATCTAAGGGTCTTGAATTTGGACAAGAAATCTTCAATGCAAGAAAAATTATTAGGATCCAATGTAAGCAACTCATTTTCAAGTTGATGGGCTCTAATTTCATTTTTAATCCCAAAAACTTTAGTGATTTGTTTAATGCTTCATTAGGAGTTTCAAGTTCTGCAATATGAAATCTAAGATCAGGAGAAATAGACATCCCTATCAAACCACGTGCTTGATCTTGTCTATTTTCCCATTTTGGAACCTTGTCTTCATCTGTTGGTTTCTTCTCTTGGCCCGTGGCTATTCTGTAGATACCTTTACTTCTAAGTAAATCTTCCATGTAGGATACCCATTGGAAATAGTTAGTGCTGTAAAGAATGACTTGGCATGGACTTTCCATTAAAAAAAAAAAAACGAAGCTGAAGATGCTGAAAGTAAGTGTTCCAATGGATAGATCTCGAAAAATTAGGCTGTTTTAAAAAAAACGGCTCTGAAAAAGGCTTCCGGATGAAGAAGTTATGGCTTTTTTGAAAAAAAATTGTTGAAGTTGCCGGCAAAGTGCGCGAATGTGCGAGAATGAAAAAAAACGCCCCCACAAAATGGAGATTTGAACCCAAGACCTCTACTCTCTTAAATAGCTTTGAACAAATTGATTATACAACAATTGAGGAGATTGAGAGAGGGGGGGGGCTTTGGGTTGCATGCTTGCCTTCAAAAACCTCCTTTTCCCTACAAAACACAAAACACAAAACCCAACACGGACATGCAAAGAAAACGAACCTTATGGCTCGAAGTTAGATTTACCCAAAAAACTAAATATTTTAAAAAAAATTGAACCTTGTGGCTCAACGTTAGCTTTAGCCGAAAAAACTAAATATTTTTCTCAATGTTTCTGATTTTCCAAGATCACACTAAGGTGCAGGTAAAAGAGCATACGCATGAGAAAAAATCCTTCCTTTCTGTTTCTGATTTGCCCAGATCGCACAGAGTCGCAGGACAAAGAGCATACACAGAAATGAAAGGTATAGATCCGGTTAAAAAAAGCTAAATAAACCGAAACCGAAATAAGCAGAGAGAAAATAACAGTAAACTGCAAATAAAGACTGTATACCTCCAGATCTTAAAAATGACGCAGATAGGGCTACCGGAAACCTTTTCGAGTGAAACGAAAGGGGTTCCTCACTGGAACAGATGCTCCGAACACAACAGAGCAGTCCTCTCGGCCCGAAAGCAGTCAGAAACAGTAGATCTAGGAAAAGCCGCATGCAGTTCTATCGGCTTCAGATTTGGATCACCAACGGACGCGGCCCTCAAATAGCTTTGATACCATGTAGGAATATACAAGGTAAGTTCCTCAGACAGAACACCAGAAGGACACCGCTCACAAACAGATCAGAGATCAATACAACAGTATTTTGACGTGGTTAAAACCCTTAGAGAGGGTAACAGTCCACGGCCTGCGCCAACGGCTACTAAAGGCAATTTATTAATAAAGAATGAAAATTTACATAAGCTTCTCTCATGCACGGTTAACCTACAAATGACCCTCCATGCGCTTTAAATAGAATTCATGGACCAATCGGGTGTCAAGCAACAGATCAAGTGTCGGTAATACCGAGGAGAGAATGAACCATCGGATCACTACATATCGTGACCGTCGGATTGTAAGTTACCAAATGTACAACGGTAAAGAAACACACTTTACCTAACTCTATACTAGACCAAGTTGAACTTAACTATTTCCTATGTGTCGGAATATCCTAACAGTTAGGTAGTTGAGACTTCCTACAAGCTGTCTATATTTTGTTGCATCCTCATATTTTTTCCTTCAATGGATGTGAGCTTTATGTTTTGTTCCATTAGAGTAGTAAGAGGATTGCATTCTTTCATGCCAAACCTGTTCAATAGATCTCCAATGTGCTTATTTTGAGAAAGGAATATGGATTTGGGATGTTGAGTTACTTCAATACCAAGATAGTAATGAACATAGTCCAAATCAATAATTTCAAAATATTCTTCAGAAGATGCTTAGTTATTTTTTCATACCAAGCTCACACTATTTGTTTGAGGCCATACAAGGGTTTAACAAGTTTGCATAATTTATGTTCATGTTCTTTCAAAACAATCCTTCACGCTGAGACATAAAAACATTTTCTTTTAGATCTCCATTCAAGAAATAAGTTTTTACATCCATTTGCTGGACTTTCCAACCGTTCTGAGCTGCTAGGGCAAAGAGGTCCAGATGGTAGCCCATTTTGCTATGGGGGAAAATGTCTCCTCATAATCGACCCCTTCCTTCTGTGCAAAACCTTTTGCCACAATCCTGGCTTTATGCTTGTTAAGTGAGCCATAAGCTTTATACTTATTCTTGTAGACCCACTTGCAGCCAATTGGTTTGGTTCCTAATGGAGGATCAACCAGCTTCCAAGTGCCATTCTTTATGAGGGCATCATATTCCTTTTGCATCTCTTCATTCCATTCATCATGAGAAGTATCTTCATTGAAGGAAGTTGGTTCAAAATCTGTAGACAAATTCAATTCACAATCGTAAGAAACATCCATATCAACAGGTGAATCAGAGTCATCTACATTACCTCCATTTTTTCGGGTTGAATTTCTAGTTCCTGTCTTTCAAACATCATCAGGATGAAAAATTTCAAGTGTCTTTGTCAACCACTTTGGGGGAACTTTCTAAGATGGTCCAGGATGCTTCGTTGATTGAGTTGGGATTGAATCAAGATTGAGTCTCCCAATTCTGTCAATCACATCACTCAAAGTATCATCCGTTGTTGGAGTTTCATGCGGGGGAGAGAGTGCTTCAGAAGAAGATTCCGCAGGTTGATCTAGTATAGGAATCCCCCCTTCAAGATGTGGAATCTGATTATCAAATTCTTGAAATGATTTTGCATTTGTGAATATATCCAAACAATCAAGCATGTTGCTCCTGAATCAAGCAACCAATCATTTTTCCAAGAAACAAGTGAAGCATTAAATAAGTCTTTATTTACTCCAATATTACATTGTGCCACAACATAATGAGTGGATTCAGGTGCTTTACCTTTGTCTGTGTCATTAGTTTTACCTTCGGGTTGGTTTCTTTGCTGCTCAATTTTGACCCAAGGTACCTTGCATGTGGAGGCATCATGTGATCCATTTCTTTCGCAATGTATGCAGTGCAAATTTGACTTTTCTCCTTGAGTGTGTCTGCCCCCCTACCTCTAAAATACCTTCCTCTTCCTCTTCGACCACCTCTTCCTCTGGAAGAATCTTGGGCAAGATTATTTTCTTTATGAGCAAGGCACACAACCTCTTCAGAAGATTCGGCGGCTGTCTTCTTTCTGAAAGCTTTCTCTCTTTCAACAATTTCTTTCACAAGAGAGTCAAAGGTAATATCTTTGAGATTTCCATTTGCTTGCAATGACTCAAGATAATTGGAGTAAGTAGGATAAAGTGCCTTGAGAAAAGCGATTAGAGGAATATCTAATTCAACCTTAGCGGCTTTGATATCATGCATTATAGATTTTACTTCGAATGCAAGAGCAAGAGGATCATTATTTTGTAATTCAAGAGTGAAGATTTTAATCATGAGTTGAACAACTTCAAGTGTAGAATGTGAGTCATAGAGTTCTTTCAGCTTTTGTAAGGCTTCGAAAGCAGTTGAAGATGGCAGAATATGGCGACTCACCTCTTCACTTATAGATGCTGCAATTAATGCATAGGCTTTACTGTTCTTATTTTCCCAAATGATGAACTCTTTGTCTGAGGTAGGCTATTCCAGCTCTTTTTCTTTGTCTCCAACACACACTCCTTTCCATAACTTATTGAAAATGAGGGTGTGTTTTATCATCCGAGACTGCTCAGGATAGTTCTCCTTGCCAGTGAGAACTATTCCGACAATAGATATGATTGAATGCATTGTAAAATCTATGTACTGTAAAAAAATACTTCTGGCAATATACTGTAAAAAATTGTACTTCTGGAGGCAAACTCTGTTTAACTTTGAAAAAAAATAATCAGGGATAATATATCATAGTTATTAACTGGGGTAATGGTTATGTGGTGGAGGGATTATTCAACGTGTGGGGGAGGTATATATGGAGGAGGGGTGATATGGAGGCCAGTGCATGTATTAAAAATGAGGTATTATGAAAACAATGTTATGCAGCAGATTTAAAACCGGAAGGACTGCATACACTATTCAAACACTGATCAATACGACATAAAAAAAATGGAATTGAATACCATTCTGCTGCGCCATTCAGATACCTCTTGCGCATCATACATCGTGGCTGCCAGTCATCAAAACTAGTCCCGTGCTAATAACCCTGGCCTGCACTGCGTGTGGGATGGCTTTGACCACCAGTTGCAATAAATGCTTGAAGCAAGCTCTTTGTTGCATGTGTCTGTTCTGGTGTCCTATATATTTCAATAACACGATCCAAGGAACCAGACTCAGAATCATGCAACTTTACTTTTTCTCCAGATATATCTCGAATGTTTTGAGTGTTACTTCCTCTCTTCCGTTGCACATCATACACTAGAAGGAGGTCTCAGTTCTGGCCAATAGCTTTTGGCTCTCTCCCTTTACGGAATCTGTTGTGGTATTGCGTGCTGAGATACGACCGAGCGGGAGGACTGTTGGTTGACCAACGTATGGTACCACCGTGGGTGGAGGCACAACGATGGGGAGGTATGCGTATTCAAAACAATGTATACCACAATAGATTCAAAACAATGTAAAACCACATCGTATACCACAACTTCAAAACAACTGGGTGCGGTGAGCGTGGAAATGGAAGCATAGTTCAATGTATGAAACGGATATGGAAGAGAATTAATTGGAATATGGTGAGGAGCGATCAGTATACCAACGGAGCAACAATCCGATGCAACAACGATCAGTTACCATTCCTCCGCTTGTGGTAAGAGCCACACCACGGTCGCCCGAGTCTCGACCTTCCTTCCTCGTGCGTGAAGGCACCAACAGCGCCAAGAGTTTTGACCCCAACTCACTCCACAACACCTCCAGGTAGCAAATAGCTCCAATCGACTCCTTCAATGCAGTAACACACTTCAACAATGAATGAGATTTCGTAGGATTTGACAGAGATGTCAGCCTGCAAAAAATGTAGAACATAGGAAAAATAGGGAGTTACAAAGCAGAGGGAAGCCAAAAATGGCGTTGGCTCTGATACCATGTCAGACGAGGAGGTAAATCCTCAAATCAATTCATTGATATTCATTCAGGTTGGTCTTTATTATATATACGAGGGAGAGATTGTTCATTTCATCTCGTGGTGATTGTTCATATTTTCTATTATTTATTTACATTAATTTCAGTTATTCACCCAATCCTGAAGATTAGGTGTCAACACTTACCATGTAGATTAAAAGATGTTTTGCTTTATTCAATATGAAAATCAAGACAATGATACACTAAAAGGGAAGAGATAAAACATCTTACCTTCACAACATACTCATGAGAAAATTTTAAACCATTATAAGTTAGTGTTTTTGTTAGATTTGTTTGGAAAATTGTGGGATTTTTTTTTTTTTCAATTGGGAAAAATACATGAAAACAATGTATTAGCAATATATATTGATTTTAAAAATAAAGATTCTATCTCTCTAAGGGGACCTCAACTGCCGATAAAAATCTATGATTCATAAAAACTGAAAAATCAAAGACTCAAATTCCCACCATTGTAGTTCATTTACGAAGAAGACAGGTCAATTTAATTTCAATTAATCCCCGTTGAGTTCTAAACAAATTTGATAGATTTTCAAAAAGAATTACTTATAAACAATATCGATTTTTTTATATAATTCAATTAATAAAACAATTAAAGTTTGTTTTTATGCTACCGTATTGTACCAAAGCATAATTACAGATTAAAGATTTCCATGGTGAAGTGTAATTCTTCACATTTAAAATAAAGTTAAAAATTAATTTGTTGTATGGTTTTTTTAATTTTAGGAACTTAGATACATAATGAAGCAAATGTTTTGATACTTATTATGGATTGGTGTTTATCAAAATTTACTACCCTTTTAATTTATATGAATACTCTAATTAATATGGAGTAATAAAAATCACAAAACAAAAATATTTCATCCTTATATTTAGTAAACTATGTGAATGCCCTACTAAATATGTGTTTAAATGTTGTTTAAATAAAACTTTTAAATGGTTATACCTACTATCAAAAGAAATCATTTCAACATATTTTAATATTAATTGATCTAATATATCACGGTTCATAAAAATAGGTTATTTTATTATGAAAACTCAATTAATAAAAAACAAAATAGGAATAAGTGAGTGGACACCAATGTCCATCGGGATCAATACCCCCCCCTTAGGAAGCAATGGTCCCCATCGTGTTGAGTTCCTCCATGAGATGAGGAAACTTCCCTGGTGAGCCATTTTCCTTGGTGAAGGAGTTGGCCTGCTTTGACAACTCCATATAGGTGTATCCTCTGTTGTCGAGTGTTCTTGATCTGTGTGTCCATGATTTGATCAGTTGCGGCATGTTCCATTCAGCCTGGGTTGAGCTCTGCTGGTGTGAGCTTTTTTTCAATGTCAGAAGTTTCCAACAATGGTGGAAAGTATGGCCGAAGGCTATCTACATTGAACGCTGGGTGCGGACCAAAGATCAATGGGATGCTGAGCTCGAAGGCATTGTCCTCGACGGACATGGTGATGGTGTATGCCCATGTCAAATGATATTTAGCATTGATGTGCTTCGTTCGATCATGGAACTTTGGGTTCTTGGCCAACTTTATTGCGGAGGTATTGTCAATCATGAGTGGAGTCGATTGTACTTGTTTTACCTGCAAATCTTCAAGAATTTTCCTGAGTCACACAATTTCTTTTGTTGCCTCGGCTGCTGCTACATATTCTGCCTGTGTTGTCGAATCTGTTGTAAATGATGTTTGCGTGATCTCCAGGAGACAGCTCCTGATCCAAGACTCATAGCATAACCTGAAGTAGACACCCCAGTTTATTTGTCTCCATCGAAGTTTGAATCAGAGTATCCAATCAAGCTGAAGTCGTTCACCTGTGTATACTTGATTCCAAAGCCTTGAGTTCCCCTCTAGTACCTTAGAGCTCTTTTTGCATTAGACCAATGCCCCTCACAAGGCTTTTGCATAAACCTAGAGAGGATTGCAATAGCAAATGAAATGTCTGGTCTGGTAGTAGTTAGGTAGTTGAGACTTCCTACAAGCTGTCTATATTTTGTTGCATCCTCAAATTTTTTTCCTTCAATGGATGTGAGCTTTATGTTTTGTTCCATTGGAGTAGTAAGAGGATTGCATTCTGTCATGCCAAACCTGTTCAACATATCTCCAATGTACTTCTTTTGAGAAAGGAATATGAATTTCAGATGTTGAGTTACTTCAATACTAAGATAGTAATGAACATAGTCCAAATGAGTCATTTCAAAATATTCTTCAATTCCTTCTTTATGGATGCAATGTAGCTTTCATTGTTCCCTGTCATCAATAGATCATCTACATATACCACAAGACATACAACTATTTTGCCAAATTTCTTGACAAATAAAGTTGCATCATTAAGATCATAATGTTTGAAATTGAGTTTCAGAAGATGCTTGGTTAGTTTTTCATACCAAGCTCGTGCTGCTTGTTTGAGGCCATACAAGGGTTTCACAAGTTTGCATAATTTATGTTCATGTCCTTTCAAAACAAATCCTTCAGGCTGGGACATAAAAACATTTTATTTTAGATCTCCATTCAAGAAAGCAGATTTTACATCCATTTGATGGAGTTTCCAACCGTTTTGAGCTGCTAGTGCAAAGAGGTCTGGATGGTAGCCCATTTTGCTATGGGGGGGAAATTCTCCTCATAATTGACCCCTTCCTCCTGTACAAAACCTTTTTGCCACAAGCCTGGCTTTATGCTTGTTAAGTGAGCCATCAACTTTATACTTATTCTTGTAGACCCAATTGCAGCCAATTGGTTTGGTTTCTAATGGAGGATCAACCAGCTTCCAAGTGCCATTCTTTATGAGGGCATCATACTCATTTTGCATCTCTTCATTCCATTCATCATGAGAAGTAGGTTCTTTGAAGCAAGTTGGTTCAAAATCTGTAGACAAATTCAATTCACAATCATAAGAAACATCCATATCAAGAGGACTGTTGGTTGACCAACATATGGTACCAACGTTTTGAGCCGTGGGTTGAGGCACAACGATGGGGAGGTATGCGGATTCAAAACAATGTATACTGCAATAGATTCAAAATAATGTAAAACCACATCGTATACCATAACTTCAAAACAACTGGGTCGGTGAGCGTGGAAATTGAAGCATAGTTCAATGTATGAAATAGATATGGAAGAGAATTAACTAGAATATGATGAGGAGCGATCAGTGTACCAACAGAGCAATGATCCCACGCAACAATGATCAGTTACCATTCCTCTTCCTGTGGCAAGAGCCACACCACGGCCGCCCGAGTCTCAGCCTTCCTTCCTCGTGCATGCAGACACCAACAATGCCAAGAGTTTCGACCCCAACTCACTCCACAACACCTCTAGCCAACAAGTAGCTCCAATCGACTCCTTTAATGCAGTAACACACTTCAACAATGAATGAGATTTCATAGGGATTTGACAGAGATGTCACCTTGTAAAAAATGCAGAACATAGGCAGAATAGGGAGTTACAAAGCAGAGGGAAGCCAAAAATGGTGTTGGCTCTGATACCATGTCAGACCAGGAGGTAACTCCTCAAATCAATTCATTGATATTCATTTAGGTTGGTCTTTATTATATAAATGAGGGAGAGACTGTTCCTTTCATCTCTTGGTGACTATTCATATTTTCTATTATTTATTTACATTAATTTTAGTTATTCACCTAATCCTGATGATTAGGTGTGAGCACGTATCATGTAGATTAAAAGATGTTTTGCTTTATACAATATGACAATGAAGACATTGATACACTAAAAGAGAAGAGATAAAAAATCTTACCTCCACAACATACTCATGAGAAATTTTTAAACTGTTATAAGCTTGTGTTTTTGTTAGATTTGTTTGGAAAATGTTTTGTTTTATTTTTTGTTTTTGTTTTGTTTTTGTTTTGTTTTTTGTTTTGCTTTGTTTTTTTTTGTTTTTTTTTTTGTTTTTTTGTTTTTTAATTGTGAAAAATACATCAAGATAATGTATTAGCAATATATATTGATTTTAAAAATAAAGATATTATCTCTAAGGGGAGCTTGATTATTCATAAAATCTGAAAAATCAAAGATTCAAATTCCCACCATTGTAGTTCATTTACAAAGAAGACAAATCAATTTAGTTTCAATTAAACCCCGTTGAGTTCTAAACAAATTTGATAGATTTTCAAAAGGTATTACTTATAAACAATACCGATTTTTTTATATAATTCAATTAATAAAATAATTAAAGTTTATTTTTATTCTATATTAAATTTATTATAAATATAATTCACATGAAAATTGAATTTAATTAGAAAAAATACTTTATTTAGTTTTATTTTATATTATATTTCTTATAAAAAAAATAATAAGGAAATTAAATAGATCAATAACTACTAGATAGACCATATAAATAATTATAAATAAATGAATAAATAAACATAATTGAATTGAAAAAGATAATTTTATAATATTTTATGAATATTGAACTACTTTTCAACATACTCCTTAGGAGGAGAGTTTATAAATTATCCATAGCAAGAGTAGATATAGATTTCAATATATTTGCCTTTTCAATATTAAAGCTTCTTTACCTAAGTAAGTTACTTTATAAACAATTCATAACGAGAGTGGATAAATATTTCAAATACATATATAATCAAGGTCACTACATACAATAGAGTTTATAGACTTGTCTATCTTGGAATAGGGAGAAATTTAATTTAATTATCTATAATTATTAGTTAAATGATAGGATTTTAATTTCCATGGAATATTCAAGAATAGTAATAATAGTACTCAAATCAAAGGTTTAGATTTATCTCCAAATTAGTTATGTCTTTTTTTCATTTTAGTTAAATTGATTAATTACAAATGTCATATAAACAAATGTCATTAGAAGTGACTTATAGTTTTTTTGGGTGGATGGTATTTATACACCATGGTATTATAGATTAAGGATTTTCATGGGAAGAGTAATTCTTCACATTTAAAAATAGTGTTCCATGCTTTCCTAAATGTATATATGTTTAACTTATATATTCATTCTTTCTATAATTAATAATAATAATAAATTTTAAATTTAATTTGTTTATGAATTTTTTAATTTTAGGAACTTAAGATAGATAATGAAGTAAATGTTTTGATAGTTATTATGGATTTATGTTTTTCAACATTTATTAGTCATTTAATTTATATGAATACCCTAGTTGATAAAAATCATCAATAAAAATGTTTCATCCTTATATTTAATAAACTGTGTAAATACCCTACTAGATAATATGTATTTAAACCCTACTAAGTAATATGTATTTAAACGTTATTTAAATAAAACTTTTAAAGGGTTGTAGCTACTATCACAGGAAAACATTTCAACCTACTTTAATATTAGTTGATTCAATATATCAAGTTTCATCAAAATAGGTTATTTGATTATGAAAGCTCAATTAATAAAAAACAAAATTAGGAAAGGTAAACAAAACAAAAACCAAAATTGTTTGTTGGAGAACGAATCAAAAATCAACTACTTATGATCAGAACATTTCCCAAAGCAAAATTGAGGAAGGACAAAAAAGGAAACACTTAATAAGAACATAAGGTGTAGAGTAGAGTCAAGGATGACATCAACATATATATATATATATATATATATATATATATATATATATATATATATAAAATGTGTCTAGACATTAAGAAAATCTTGTCTTTATATTCAAATTGGTTTCAAGCAGCTTATGTGAGAAGGTATGTTCACTAACTTCAATAAAAAACTAAAACAATGACAATAAATTTGTCATCAACAAATTTCTAATGGGATATACTAACAAATTATCTTAGTTTAGTTCAATTGAGCATCCATTATCTATATGTGAAATATGAGAGACAATTCCTGGATTTTGAAGATCTAGGCATCAGTGTAGAGGTATTCAATATGACTTGAAAATGAATAATATCCGATGGACTCACAATCGAAAAGATGCATCCATCACCATATTAGACCTCTCAAGTGCGCAATTGTAAAATTGATTCCAAATTTAATTCAGGTTAAAAAGATATTTTCCTTTAGAATTGGATAGTTATTATTAATATGTGTTGATATATTTATTTGTAATGGTTGATAGAAGTATTGTCTTCAAAAGGATAATGATAGTTTGTAGCTTCCATCTCATAGTACACCAAAATTTGAATTTTCGTGTTAGGAAAGGGTGCACTAATTTTATCTCCAATTCATCCTCCTTACTTTTAATACTTATTAGAATATTAGGGTACTTCTTAATTTTAATACTTATTAAAATATTAGGGACATAATCCCAACTATTCTAGAAGATTAGATCATGTTACTGCTCAAAATAAGATTAAATGGGTCAATTGTGTTGAAGGTTGTGGTTGATTCTTTCTATATTATCAGTGGTGGTCTCGCATGGAGAGTGGGTAATGGAGAGAAGGTTAGAATTGGGTAAAATCCATGGACTGGCTATGGTTATGGGTATCAGCTAGCCCAAGAATTGATCGATTTTATAGCATCTCATGGAAATAAAACTTTAAATCAGGTGTTTGATTCTTAGAACACTACTTTGTTGGCTCAAGGATGTATGTATCCCTAGGCTTTTAATTTTCCCAATGAATAGCATGGGATTTGGCATAATTATTCCTTGGTCTTAAATATTTCTCATGTCAAACTTCAAGATCTGGAGGGTGAGCTTCAATGGAGGTAAACTGCCTATGGTGAATATGCCCTAAAGGAAGGTTATCTTTTTAAAAACATCGCAGAGGAACCTGAGGAGTTTGTGTGGTGGTGGAAGCCATTATGGAGACTTAAATGCCTAGAAAAATCTTGGTTGCTCCAATGATGTTTATTGGAAAATCAAATTCTTACTAGTGATAATCTAAAGAAGTGAAATTTTGATGGGCCCAGTTGGTATCCATTGTGCAAAGCAGTTGAAGAATCAATCTACCATTTATTTATGTCTTGCCTAGTTTCTCGTCAAGTTTGGGGCCTAGTGTGTAATGCTTTATCTAATGGAAATTCATGGAAAGGTTATTCTTACAAATTGGCTTAGAAATCTTGGTGGAACTCGGTTTCTCCTAAGGAACCGAGGAATCTACCTCTAATCATCAGTTGGGGTATTTGAATTGGGAGAATTAATATTATTTTTCATGACAAAACTTTTTGTCCTGACTCAATTGTTGATCAAGTGATTGTAATTTTTGAGCTTATTTCAGCTGATGAAGATCATAACAGGAACTGTAATATTTATGAAGATTAGATTGATGAATTGAGGCCATAGGCCTATTTTGATGGCTCGTCACAAGAAGGAGGTAGATGTGGTGGTGGCGCAATTTTACATATGAATGAAAATCACTCATATAAACTGAAAAGTGGTCTCGGTCAAGGGACCAACAATTATGCTGAACTATTTAGTCTTAAGTTACTTCTTCTCTTTGCCTGTGAAAAAGGATTTCACCGGCTACAGTTTTTTGGAGACTCTCGTATAGTTGTAAATTGGTCCAATCGATAGTTTGCATGTCACATGCACACACTCAAGCCCATTCTAGAAGAGGTGCTTATGATTAAAAGGAATTTTGATCATATTTCTTGTCACCATATTTACAGGGAAATAAATTCTATCTATGACGAACTTTCCAAGGAAGGTGTGCATTAGGACTAGGGTGTATGGCAGATATCGAAACAAATAAGCCATGAAAATTATGCATACTACCATAGATTATTTATAGAAAACTCCCATCATGCAGTTGGACAAGTCTGATATGAAATGCATAGGTTTTTTTCTATCCATGGACATTTTTTGCGAATCATGACAATTTTTTTCACCAGCAAGGATGTTCATGGTCATGGTTTTTTTCTCCCTATATGGAAAAAGCACTTCTTTGGACACAATATTTCTACAGACTTTTATGTATTTATGTAACTTTATTTATATGATACCCATATGTTTTGGACATTGCTATATGATGTATCTAATATATTTATTTCAACAATTTTTAATGTGCCTCAAGGGCACATACAACTACTAATTTTTATCCTATAGTGAAAATTATGATTTTTCCTTGAGGAAAAAAGGATCTACATAGAGATAACTAAGTTATGCATATTGAATATATATGTATATTATATTTTAATGAAAATTATATATATATATATATATTTTTTGTGAAAAGTTATATTTTTATTTTTTATTTTTTATGAAAATTCTATTATTTTTTATTTTTCAAAGTTGGAAAATTAATATTTGAATTTCATTTTTCAGACGCATGTGTTGACGTAAAAGAAACCGAGTTATTTAAATAAATTAAAAAACCAAGACTACTCGTTTGAAGAGGACTCGTAAATGAAGATGGTGGTATTTTTGGAATTTTGTATATTTTATGTTATTTATTTTTCATTTAGTGCCTTCGAAAGTGTCCAAAAAAATAAATCAAGCATAATGTTTAAAAGAAGTTAGATGAAAAATGTTATATGAATTCGAAAATGTCAAACGAATTTGCCATTGGATAGAGGATTCCTTCACGAATACAACATGATCAACTCCACCACCTAAGGAAAATATTGCCTTAAGTCTGTTAGGCTACAAAATGGTGTTGTAGTGAAATATGAAGAAGGGGAGCTAAAAATGTATTTTTTAGGTCCTTAGTTGCTCAATCGAGTGTTTAAGGTAAATGTGGTTAAACATTGACTTGATCGAGCTGTAGAGAATTTAAGGTAAAAATTAAAATAGATCGATCGAGGGTTTAAGATGTTAGAAAATCAGAAAGGCAGAAGGATTTTCTTATACTTGATAATTACTTTTGATGTTCTCGATTTCTTATTAGATTTCCTTTATATATTTTTCCTTTTAGTTCATCAAGTAATTATAAAAGCAATAACACGTAAATCAACGGACACCGGATATAGGCACACATCCAGGGGAAAAACCCTCTCTAGGGGAAAACCCAGTCAGTAATTCTTCCTTCAATAGTTTTCCTGAGATAATCCAAGACTCTAGACCTTGATAGAAACTTTCCTCCACACCAAGTTGATCTTCTTCTTCGTTTGCAGATGATCTTAGTTGACCTGGGAGCAACAACAACAACAACACTATGCATCATTTTCTTGGACCCAGTAACTTAGACCTTACTTTGGAGACTTTGATCACGGCTGAAAGACTTTGATCTTGAATTAGGAACTTCGATCTTGGCCCAATACAACTTCTTGAGGTAGAAGCACCCAACAACAACTTCAACATGTACTTGTTCTAGCAGCAACAACATGCAGTGACATCAACAAGAGAACTTTGATCTTCCAATCTAGGGCACGAGGGAGAGAGAGATGCACCAAAATTTTGATTTTCCTTTCTTCTTTCACCTTGACCAAACTCACCGGCTTCAAGAGAGATATCGAACATGCTTGAGATTATTCTCTTCCAAATGAATTTGAACTTCTTCTTTTATAGCCTTTAGGTGAGGTATAATATCCCTCTGTGAGGCCGACTTGATCATCTTAAGACCAACTTGGTGTGGAGGCAACATATTTCATTTTTGACTCAATACTAAGCCTTTTTACTTGATTCAAAAGCCCAATAAGGGCATCTTTAAGAGAATAATGAATCTATTAAATGAGAATAAATCCTAGAAGTCCTCAATGGGGACTTTCACCTAAAACACGATGACCCAATCATGAAACCCGTGCTTTAATAAGTCATAATATTTACATGATGACTCAAATACATTAATGAAGACCGAAAATAGTTACATTTTCCAACGTAAGAAACCCTCAATCAAGCCCTTATCGTGGTTAAACAATAAATAGCTCAATTGAGCTCCTGCCGCTATCCAAACAAAACAAAACAAAACAAAGTTGAATGTTCATTCATGGAAACTTTACACAGCATAGAAATTACACAAAAACTGACAACAAACATGGAAATTGGAGAATTAAATCTCAAAAAGGACAATAAGTTCCAAGCACATAGGAAATGCGAGAAAAAAGTTAGAGAAAAGATGAGGAAAAAAAGACAGACTTTGAGAGAACAAGAAGATTATTCAATTCAACAAATTCATGCAAATACAGGAAATTCAAGTTGTCTCACTTCTCAGATTACCTACTCCATGTTGTATGCATTAGGAAATATGATTCAAAATAAGAAAAAAAAAAAGGAGAATGAATTAATAGAATTAAGATAAAATAAGTATTAAAAGTAATACCATGCAGTTAAAAATTGAGATATAACAAAAACTAAAGAAAAAATCACTTGGTTATGATTAATGGTTCATTGCAAATCAAAAACCACTTGAATTCATCAAAATTGTGAACCACCTTCAAATTGCAATGGTTGTGGGTAACCCACAAAAACTAAGGAAGTGATTTAACCAAATAAAACCATTACATTTCCATATATTATTTACATCAATTACAATTCATGGAAATATTTAAAAGACGGATTAACAAAAAGGATTGTCACATTAGTGCTCGAAAACCTATAAACATTAGTTTGATTTAAGCTTGATATCCTTGCGGGAGTTAAAAGAGAGAAAAGGTGTCAAGACCTAGAAGGAGAAAGAGTATCCCTCCTTGCAAATGTGCATATTCAAAAGAAATTCTTTATTAAACATATAACAACATTAAATATTCGTGACATCCATCATCATAACATAATGGTTCCTTGAATCCTAAAAGATGACCCCTACCTTTTAAAAACTCACAAGTTTCTTCTTTCAATCCTCATGAAGGTTATGAGAATTTGTTAGAGAGAATGTTTTTTAAAGACATACAAAGTGTAGTGTAGACTCGTGCTTGCACAAAAAGGAGCCTATTATTTCATATCACTACAATGCTCCATGGAATGCTCATGTGATTAATTAATATGAAATTCCTATATTATAAATGAAAAATAAATAAATTATCATGCACTTATTGATGATATGCTAAATGTTTACAATGTCAATCTTTTAGGCTTGGTCTCAGAGTATCCATAGTAGAAACCGTAACTTTGTCAATTTATGGCAATTTATATCCGATTTTCATCTAGTTGTTTCTCGACATGTAATCGTGAAATATATTGAAAAGTATGCTTCAAAAGTAGAAAAGAGGTTATAGAGTTGTCAAGATTTGATGAAAAGAATTGAAAACATAAAATACATTGGAGATCCTTCTTTTCACATGCATAAAAAAGGTTCCTTGCATAAACATATAGTTTTTAAAATCCTCTTACACCTACTTGTGCCCTACTTAATTGTTTTGCTCAAATTGCCATGCATGTTCTCTCAAAAAAACACTCAAATCACTTGTGCTCCTCTTCACCAAAAATGATAACAATGTACATCCATTGTTGATAAGACCTTGAAGCATCTTCTTTGTTCTTTAAATCCACTAAATCATCCATCTATTGATTTTTTTCGTTCCCTTATCAACAATTTCATTGCTCTTCTCATACTTCTCATCCCACACTTCTTCCACCTTTTGTTTCGAATTGTGAAATTCTTTGTAGTTATGATAAGTTCTTCCTTTAAGAAAGTTCTTCTTACTATTGTTTTATGGTAATTTTAGTTACACGTTTTAAACCGCTAAATGATATGGTTCTTCTAATGAAGAAGCTTTTTTCCAACTAATTTGATATTGAATAGTGGTTTTCAAATATTAACATACTCAAAAACTAGTTGAATAGGTTCCTTCTTGTATAGAGTGTGTATTTATGTATTGCTTGTTTTTTAGTCGCAACTTATCTTATAATTAAATTTGTATAAATATAAATATAGATTATTTTTCTTCTCTCATGAAATAAAATCGGCCCTTAAGTTTGGTGATCACTAGCTTGATTTTTCAAGAATCTCTCATTCTTTCAAATTCAAAATATTCTCTATATCATTAAGTTACTAATAATTCCCTCAATATGTATTTAGACTTCCTATATAAGAATAAAATTTCAATTATATTGGTCTTTAGTTCAACAAACTTGCAAATTTTTATACAATATCTTCTTCATTAAATTTTCTATCTTCATCCTCTTCTCATTTTTTAGCCACTCTCTTTGGCTTCTTTAGGTTATTATGTACTATCCAATTCTTCTAATTTTATTCCTAACACCTATTATTTTTTTATCACTTCTCTATTTTCTTCCCTTATCGCAATCCCTTTTACTTGGCGTTGGATTTTAATTGAAATGTTTGGTGAATGAGATATATGAACAAAAATATAATACCATCCTTGTTGTAGGGATCACTTTTAATTTTGGATTTATATAGTCTTTTGAAGAAATGGAAAATTTTTTCTAAGAAGAACTAAATTTGAAAAAGGTGGGATGCTTCACTTGGTAAATATGACTTGTTGTGAAACAAAACAAAGCTTCAAAGCTATTCATTAGTAAAATTTTGGGGTTATAGAACTATAGATCACCTTTATCACACACTCTTCAATCCTATGCCTAAATGGTTAAGCTTTTTCATTTCTTAAACATGTGTTGGGGGGAGAGCGACGAGAGATTATTGTTGTGGGACTAGATTACTTAGGAAATAGGCATATTGACTTTGCAACTTTTTTACAGAGTGCATACCTTCAACTAGTTTGCAAATTTATTGTTCTTTACATAAAGTTGGATTACAAAAAAATACTAAGTAAACCTTTTATAACTTTCAAATGAAATTTATAACCTAGCTAAAATCATTATACACTTCATGACGATAAATTAAATGACATACAATTAAAAAAATACTATTAAACAATGATTTCATCATTATAGAAACATTTCAAAATTTGAGGAAAAATTACCCATACAAATTATAAGACTTTAATCCTTTTAATATGCTTTTAGTCTCTAATAACCTTTTATAAAATAATTTTTAGCTTTTTATAAAAATGTTTGACATCTTTGGACATAGTTTTTTTATCCAAGATACTTGATTATTGTTCTTGAGATATTATAACTTTCCACTCACCAAATACGTCAATCCACAGTAGCCAATTCATTTAAAAAAATATTTGGATAGTAGTTATAAAGAAAGACATCAAACCTCTTTATTGGATGTTAGCTATAAGGAAAGGCATTGATCCCATATGCTGAATGATATGGTGCACTCATTTTATCCATGTGTGTGCTCCTCTATTGGGTGTTCTCAATTGTGGCATCCCTTGAAGTTCAACTATGACATGCATAAGAAGAAAATTTGAGTTATTTCAATGGCGTGGTTTGATGAAATTTATTTTTTCATATGCTTAATCTATAATGGTTTCATGTGACTCCGATTTGTTCTAGGCATTGACATGTCTAATTTGAGTAGATATTAAGAAAATGCATGTTAAGAGGTAAGTATATAGATATTTGAATGGTTATTTTAGAATATTTAATTATCAAGTTATGTAATTCAAATTAGTTGGTAATGGAAATATAATGTTTCCCAAAGCGCTAATTTTCCATCTCCCTATGTGCTCACATAACATAATTAGGAAAAGTAAATGGTCTATTATCCACACATATTTTCTTTTGCAAGGAACAAACGTCCCAATGTAATTAGGGGAATTGTAAAGGATCATCGCATATCCACATGCTTGCAATTCAAACACTTTATATGTCCACTATTCACCTTGCACACACCATCACTATTAAAAAATTTGTTAACCATTACAAGTAGAGTAATTTTTTATCTTTTACTTTGAAAATTTTCACACAAACATAGTTTAACTAGGAGGAAAGTTGATAGGATAACAGGGAGCTGCAATGATTTGGAAAGGGCTGGACGTTTTGTAGAAAATTTGGATGCAAACACAAGAGAGGACCTCAGGAGCCTATCCCTGATCGCACTATTAGAGAGCATGTCAGTAACATCATTCAACATTATTTTGAGAAACATTAAGTTGTTGCACAAGATAAGATACTGCAGGGGTTGATTAAACATAAGAAACTAAAACATGACACAAAGATTTTGGGTATCCAAGATGCTAAAAGAAGGAAGACGCATATGAATGTCACAAAAAATGTGTTTGAAGTATTCTCTATGTTTGGAAAATCAAGAGAACCAGGTGTTTGAGCTGCAAAGTATACTGCTCCATCAACATTGTTAGTAAATTCTTCAAAAAAATATTTTCTATGAGTCATGTGGCAAGTTGCTCCTGAATCGAGCAACCAATCATTTTTCCAAGAAGCAAGTGAAGCATTAAATAAGTCTTCATTTACTCTAATATTACATTGTGCCACAACATAATGAGTGGATTCAGGTGCTTTACCTTTGTCTGTGTCATTAGTTTTACCTTTGGGTTGGTTTCTTTGCTGCTCAATTCTGACCCAAGGTACCTTGCATGTGGAGGCATCATGTGATCCATTT
>APFE031145338.1:0-23147 GCA_000404065.3 Pinus taeda
TCTCCCATCTTGGCAATTTCTCCCTTCCATTCACCGAGTCCTGGTAGCTATGCCTACTCTTAGGAAGGCCAAGGAGAGCTAGACTCACCATCCTCATCATCCGACAGTCACCCCCACACTTCCCAGCTCATCTCGACACTGAATGAACTTCGTGAGATACTGGGGCATACTGTCTCCATTCTCACACTTAGATGTTTCTGAGTTTATCCTTGAGCGCCATTCCACCAGCTCAAAAAAACTCAACTGCTTCCGATCTAGAATTCGTGAGAATGAAGTATTTCTTGTACAGAGATCGACTGTATGGGCATTCACCGGATATCTCACCTTCCAAAAGAAGGATGAATCCAGAGGCTACCTGGCCCGGTTACAGACTCTGCCTGAAGAAATAAAACGTAGTCACTTCCTGAATAATAGATCTGATGATCAATCCTCGCTTTGATATCCTATAGAAATCTCTTCTAAAAATCAACCAGCTCCGATACCATGTAGAAGTTTTGAATAATTTAACACATATTCAACAAATATTATCCTGATCATGTACTATTGCGGAAAACATACACAATACATAAGCTCCTCTACGTTGATCATCAATATAGCAGCATCAATAACAATAAAACATCAAGAGCATTCACACATTAACACAGTATGTATCCCGGGGAAAGCATCTCGCTAAAAACCCCAACTATCTGTATCTTAATGATTGAGTCATGTAACATTACACATCATAATACTTCTCACAAGTATCTCCACCTCTGTTACACACAATACGGCTCAGATCTGAATCAATCACTGGCTCAAATCTCCCCTGCTGTCATGCCTGCCTCCTCTGCTCAATACCTGCATGAGAACTAATGATAATACCAAGGCAGCCACGTCTTTCCTTGGCTAAATCACATATTTCCAAGCTACAATACGTGCAAACTCATTGGCATACTCAGTCCCCTGATTTGTGCAATATCTGGTGCACAACTATAGTCACAACTGATAGCAATCTGATTCTCTAACACCTGTCCCTGCTGAACTGAACATGCACTGACATTCAACTGAGTTAACTGATGTATTCATTAGTTGTATTATGAGTTATAACTTGTGAATTAATTAATAACTAATTCACCCAACTCATCTCTAGTCTATTTGCCAGTTAGACTAAATACAACCAGTTTAACAAAGCTAAACTGAACACAACTCCATCAACTGCACCTCCAGTCCACTAAGCTCAACTCACTTGAGTTCTAACTGAAGTCATGCATGCAAATATTCAACTAACCCATAAGAACCACGTATTTCCTTCATGCAATTGCATGTGCCACATCCGTAGCTCGAACTGAAGTACTCCAAGAGAATAAGATTAAGTTTATAGTCCAAATATTATTGTGAGATAATAATATTTGACTTTTCTATTTTTGACCGCCAGTCTAAAAATAGACTTGATCACTCACACTGTGATCACTCACACTTTCATCAAAAATAGAAGTCCATCTATTTTTCCAACTTGATCAATCATCCATAAACAGCAACCTGCAATCCATAGACATGATCCATATGTCTAAAAATAGACATAGTCTAAAAATAGACTTGCGCCAAAAATAGCCTGCGGGCCCACTTAGTGAAGGCGACTCCTTTCCACTAAGCTCCATCATCTTGTTGCATTCTCAACAAGCATTTCTTGTTGCACACTTTTCAACAAAAGCTTCTCCTGCATTATGGCTAGATTCACCTGTCATAAGTCCTTTCACCATTCTTGCCATCCACTTTCTTTGCAAACCTGAATCACGCTTCAGATTTCTAAACCTGCCATTGAGACCACCTATCATGTTTGTGCAGTGGGATTAGCTCCTTGTCCCAATCAACTCTGATACCACCTGTCATGCCCCTACACTGGTGGTTCTCTTCCAACCGCACTATAGGAGGTGTGACAACACCAACCACTTTCTTTTCACCAATACTTGCGATCGTGGACTATGCCTACTTTCTATACTTAGTTTATTTTTCAATAGCTAAGCATATCTTTCGTTAACACATTTATCATATTAACATTATTACCCTTCAAGTACACAACAGATTATCATGGGAGGGGCAACTCCCTGCAATATGAGTATGCCCGTATCAATAATATTAATCTTCAAAATTACATATAAGTTTACATCCAAGGGAAACCCCGAATTTCACCTTTACACTTATACAAATTCACTTCATGCACCTGTCATGTAGCCTTGCCCAACCTTGGGCAAAGTCGCTTGAACAGTCATTCAACTCGTTCGCCTCGTGCACAGCTCACCCATTCACCAACGCCTTCAACCATCGCATGATTCTTTGTTTCGTTCGACCCGGGCGTGTTTCACCAATTTTCCCTTTGTTCACTATTCACCATTCACCTGAATGCCCGTCATACATTTCGTTCGACCCGTCGTTCCGCTGGATGGCCTACCGTCCCCTTGCTCTACTTCTCAAACAAATTCCCTACTGCGCCCTCGAACGATTTCCTGAATGACCATTTGCTCGAATGCCCTGTCGCGTCCTCGAACGACCTTGAATGATTTCTTGAGCGATCGTTCACCTGGATGCCCTGCCGCACCCTCGAACAACCTCGAACGATTTCCTGAACGACCATTCACCCGAATGCCCTGCTGCGCTCTCGAACGACCTTGAACAACCATTCGTGTGTTTCTCCATCTACGGTCGCGTCTTTTCCTTCAACTCACCCATTCCTCCATCGTGCGGTCCTCATCGAAACGCCTGGCAGCTCGTGGGCGTTACAATACCGGTCCTACTGCTCACTCCAAACAAATTCCGCAAAAGACCTCGTACAAACTTTCCACGGTGATGATACAGTTAACATTTCCATATATGTTGGTTTTCTTAGCTCTGTCATTTAGATCATGGATGGAATTTGATGGGAAAATTGTTAGTTGGGGTGATTTGTTTGTTAAATATAGAGAAAAAAATTGCAAAACCATTAAATTGTTTTGTTTAAATTATGAACACTAGTGAGAGGTGCCAAAACCATCAAATTTGACAACTGTGTCTGTTTTAAACTTCCAACCCTGATTCGGACTCTAACCTGCCAAAGCCTATTCCTTTGTAATGGTATCTTATATATCATTTTTTGTTAGAATTAATCGAAATAATTTTTGTGATGATATCCCATTCGAATTAGGTGAAATAATTTTTATAATGATATTTAACATATAATAATTTTTGGTTGGAATTAATTTTTTGTTGTTTGAAATTAGTTTTTGATTTTTTTAATAGGAAGGAAAATATAAATTAATTTTCTATAAAAAGTTGTTTACATAAATATGATGGATCTAATAGACAATACATGTACTGCAAATTGAAAAGGAAAATTTAGTAACTAACATCTCTTAAAAATTGAAATCAGTACTTAATTTTATCTGTAGATTTAGTGCAGTTAAACATTCCAAGATACTTAATAGTGAAGAATATAACTCAAATCTGTTATTTCAACAAATCATTACCAAATTTTAGATAAATTTGACTGGTAAATATATTGTAATAACTCTGAATATATAACAACTAAAATATTAATCAATTTAATCTCCAAAATGTCAATCTTATAACAACTAAAATATTAATCAATTTAATCTCCAAAATGTCATTCTTATAATTTGGATTGTTTTGTATTTAGTTAGTCATAAATTGTGGACAACAAGATTTTTGATGTTTTCAGAATTCATGCATCATATTTAAATTAATGAAGTTGCGGTGCTCTCATTATTATTATTATTATCATATTAATGGTTCAATTTAAGTTAAAATTTCATTATATATAATTTAAATAAATTTTAATAAAGGTTTGAATTTTGTAATTCAAATGTTATAGTGATTTTATATAAAAATATATTTTAAATAATAATAAATCACAACTTTATTTAAATGGAATACCAATAACTGAATGGAATTTTTAATTAATAGTTAAAATAAACAAATTACTAATTTATATTATTTTTATTTAATTTCATATTTAAATAATTTGTTTAAATAATTATAAAAAATAAAATTATTAATTTAATATGTATACATTTCTTCCTTAGTATTTTAGATTTTCAAGTTGTTCTAAGTATGTTTTCTTAATAATAATAATAATAATAATAAATTCAATATTTTCTGTTTAAGAACATAACAGAAATAAAATTTATGAATTAATATTGATGACTTTTGAGGAGTTCTTGTGCATCCTCAATTTGCTATGCACTCATCACCATGTTTTTTTAATTCTTTTCATTTGTTATGGTTTTTTTTCTCACTTTCTCTTATTTTTAGTATTTACCTTAATTTCCTAATTATATATCATATTTTTATATTTTTTATTAACATAATTTAAATAGCAAAAAATTTCAATATGTTAAATGGTTTTAATTTTTTAAGTGATAGTAATGAATATTTTTATATAGGTGCAGTCTAACTTATAGATGAAATTACTTTTTTTCATGACATTTTTTCGGGTTAATTTTAATCAAAATTATAGAGAGATTTTTAAAAACTTGAATTTAAATTGTTTAATTTGCATAATTCGAGTGCTCCATGGGTTTTTCAGGGTGCTGAATCCATTTATGTATTCAAAAATATATTTTAAACAACAAAAAATATTGAAATTGTATTACTATATTTTAGTAAATTCGCTTCAAAAAAATTATAAATTCATTATCTTCAAAAAATTTAATTTACTTTCTTTATTTCCTTAAAAATCTTTATAAAATATCTAATAAATCATCTCCTCATGGACCTTGTCACTAATTATTAAACCACTAAACTTTATTACTTTCTTTTCAATTCCTTCAACTTATCTCTTAAAACTTGTATCAAGCACCTAGGGATTCAACTCCTCATCTACTTTGTAATTAGATATTAGATCCTTGCACTCTTTTACCTTGTTATCAATTACTCCAGCTTCTCTTTTGACCAATATAAAGAATGCATTGTTGCATGCCTCAACTGTCAAAATTTGAAGTTTCTTCTTTACAGTTATCGAACTTGGATTGGAAGTCGCTTTGCATCTTCTAAATCTCCTTATATTTTTTTTCAGAAGAAAAAAAGCATGATATGTATTATATTATATTGAGAAAATATATGAAACATATGTTGAGTATGACATGCTCAAATGAGTATTCTAAATCTCCTTATATATGTATCCCTTGGATGGATTCTGGTTGCTCCACTCATTTGTTCCCTTCCACCTATGACACATCGAATCTATGGACCAAAACCTAGAGTCCACATATTAAAATTCTGTCAAATTCGAACACACTAATCCCAAAATCTCACTTTATTCCCTCATGTTGGATTCCCTAATTAGAAAAAATGAAAATGAACAAATAGATAAAAAGTTCGCCATCAATAATCAGGACCATGCAACTTCGCATTAAGACACGGTGTACAGCTAATGAACAGTCTAATTCAACCCAATACTAATCACCTATTTCGACGCCAATATCACAGATTTAGAAAACTTAACACGATCAGAATTTCTGATTTTTCACGTATCTTGTAAATCGCAACGTAATATTTCGTCAGCATATTTGCATTAATTTAAAATCTGAGTGAATGAAAATTTAACAGTATTGTTTTGGATATTTCTTCAAGTTGAACTAAATTTAGCAAAATTTTAATAAATACCAAATTTAGTATAATTTTAATAATACCATTTCACATGCATTAATTTAAAATCTAAGTGAATGAAAATTTAACCGTATTGTTTTGGATATTTCTTCAAGTTGAACTAAATTTAGCAAAATTTTAATAATACCAAATTTAGAATAATTTTAATAATACCATTTCACAAGTGAGTACATTGTTCTTCCCTCTGCTAGACTAAATAACCCAGCTTATGGGATAAGATAATGGTCATCCGGGTTATGGGATAAGATAATGGTCAATGAAGGTAGCATTAATTATTTATCGAAAAAAAATTACATCAATTTTGGGAATTTATAGCAGTATATTACCGTTTTTGTGGATATATATGTATGGTCTATAGAATAGAGGACTGAAATTTTGAGATTGATTCATTATGAAGAATGGGTATGAATAGTAAATATTATAGATAAGTATGCAGTAAATAAGGTATTGTTATATTAAGAATCAATAAGATCGAAAATCGAAATAGATGGAAAGAATATTTTTTTCAAAAAGTTGTTTTTAGTTTAGACTTTTTAGTACCAGTTGAAAAAATTGAGGTGAAATTTTGATTCGTGTCATTTAAATTGATTTTTTGATAGTATATATGGATTTTTTGGACTTTCCAGTGCCGGTTGAAAAAATTGAGGTGAAAACTTGATTCGTGTTTTTTAAACTGATTTTTTGACAGTATATATGGATTCAACACCCTATCCGTCAAGTTTGTGACTTCAATAAATTCCTGATGGATTTTAGAGAAATTAGACCAAAAAGCACACCATAAAACTACCAAAAAAGTTTCACTAAAGACAACAAGTCTTTTTTTCTTTTTTCTTTTTTTTCTCTTCTATAGGTGGGAAAACCTATCATAATTCAGTTGTCAAACCAACACAGAAATTAAACCAGAAAAACACACCATAAAACTACCAAAAAGTTTCGCTAAAGACAACAAGTCTTTTTAACAAAAAAAAAAAAAAATTATAATTTTTTTTGTATGGTTGGGAAAACCTATCATAATTCAGTTGTCAAACTGACAGTGAGGACATCTATCTCTAGCTGCTATGGGTGAATGCAGGCTCACTCATCACAGTTATTCATGGAAAACCAACCACAGTAGTCCTTAAGAGGGCAAGGATTCACTCATACCTATGAATCTTGAGTCTTTACCCTGTTTCTCCCTAGAAAAACTAGCTCTTAACCAAACAAAAACAGTTTCAAAACCTACTCCAAAAACCGAAAAAAATTAAAACAATTTCGAAGCATACTGCAAACCCAAAAAAAAAATTATATTTTAATATAAAAACTTAATATTTTTTCTATAAAAAAATAATAACCCAGCTTAAGCTCAGCCTAATTAAAAAAGCAATCGAAACCTTGTGTAATCGGGTTATTGACTACATCAAGACAGGTGAAGCGTAGGGCCCTTCACATTTATTTTATTTTGTCATCCAGTAGCATGCGGAGTTCACTACAATGGTAGATCTTTCGTGGATTATTGACTATATCAAGACACGTGAAGCGTAGGGCCCTTCACATTTGATTTATTTTGTCATCCAGTAGCATGCATAGAGTTTATTACAATCGTTCCCGGCAGGTAGATGCTTCGCGGAAGTAAGCGTTCACTACAACAGGCTGTCTGACTTTTCTCTCACCTGCAACTATATATTTCCTTCGTGCAACTGATTGAGCACTCATCGCAACCACTTTTGTATCTAATTTGGTCTGCTTGGACGCTGAGATATTAATTTTTTCTTTGTTTTTTAACTTCTTCAACAGCTATCACGATGTCCAAGGTATATGTATTGTCCATTTTATTAATCTTGTACTGTTTTTTGGGAATGACTGAAGAATTGTTTAGAGATGTTTTAACAGTTAATTGGATGTGCAGAAGATGGTGTTTAAATCGACCATAGACGATGAGAAAAGCAAAATGAGGGCCATGAAGGCTCTTGTAGGGTCTGGAGGCACGACTAATCATTACCTTTATTGCATATAGAGGCAAAATATTTTCCATCGATTTACTAGAGTTATGTTTCATACTCCTTTACTAATGTTGCGAGTGCTCTGTTTCAGTGGACTCTATTGAGGTCAACAAGGAGGAGGGAAAGATAACTGCTGTGGGAGAAACAGATCGTGTGTATCTTGCAAAAAGATTAAGGAAATTGGGGTACAAAGCAGATTTGCTGAGCGTAGGTCCTGCAAAGAAAGAGAAAGAGGAGAAAAAGGAAGAGGACAAGATACCTATTGTGTATCATGTGAATCCCAGCAGCATCTACTATGGATACCCATCATATGGGAGAGATGAGTATCCCAATGAATGCGCCATCTTATGATAAAAAGATTCATAGTTGAGAGTCCAATCACACGTTTGATATGAACTGTAATCGCCATGTCTCCATACATACTTGAGGGACCTCTGAGTTTACTCCTTTAAAGTTATAAATAACCATAGCTAGAAGTCCAATCATATATTTGATATGGACTGTAATTGCCATGTCTCCCGACATAATAGAGGG
This sequence comes from Pinus taeda, assembly GCA_000404065.3. Classification (NCBI taxonomy): domain Eukaryota; kingdom Viridiplantae; phylum Streptophyta; class Pinopsida; order Pinales; family Pinaceae; genus Pinus; species Pinus taeda. The sequence goes on from APFE031145338.1 coordinate 8,154, forward strand.
ACCTCTGAGTTTACTTATTTCTATTTCTACACAAACTTCGTTTATGTTTATCAGATTTTCTGAATAGTTGCAATCTCATAAGAATAAGAATAACATTAATCGACTAAAATTTCATATGCATATGGATTTGAATTTATATATGTATATAGTAAGTTTGATATGATTATATATTCATCATGTTTAATATATTATCGATCTGGTAAAGAATTGAATAGGTAATTTCATTTCATATTAAGGAGTGGGGAATTGAACAATTAACTTTATATTAAAGAATTATTTAGCAAAATTTCGGATAAAGGAAGACCAGCATGGTATATTTTAGAATTTTCATTTTTTTAAATAAAAAATTACAAATAATCTAAAATTAATAAGTTGAAAATATTCTTTGATAAATTTAAAGATTTTCAAACTATTTTTTATTAGACCTTTATTGATATTACAAATTCTCATCATTATAAATGTCGCATAAATAATTTTGGTCACTTTCTACGATCTACACTAGTATTACAAATTTTTATCATTACAAATAGCACATAAATATTTTAATAGCTATCTATATTTATATCCTATTTAATCTATAAGTGCATACAAATTATTAACCATTTAAACTATAAATCTTTGCTACTTATATATCCGGTTATCCATAAGGGTAGGTAGTCTGTAAGAGGATTTTTCTTTTTCTTTTTGATTGTCAGAACTAATATATCAGTCACAGTGGCACATGCTCGTGTTCTCCTAGAAAATAAAATTCAAAACAACATCATCATCATATAATATATGAAAATGAAAAACCACTTAGGGATGAAAATAAAATTCAAAACAACATCATCATCATATAATATATGAAAAACCACCTATGGATCTTTAGCACAGTATATTATCAGAGAAATAGCTAAAATTGTGAGGGGCACTATTTTATTGTCGCTTCAAATTCATAATGGTTTTCTATCCACAGGCAACATGATCTCCCTTTGTGATTAATGGTTCTTGCTATAGTTTCGAAAAAACCATTATACTTATTGCTGTAGTTTCGAAAAACTGGCTTATGATTTTTCCAATTTCCCATTATTATCTGATTGATAACCAAAGTCAATCCTGAGTGGTCACTAAATTCAGTCATATGTGGAATACCTATGGTTACTTTATTAAATTTCAAAAAAATTACTTAGAGTTAAAAGAGAATACAATTTTTTTTTCTAAATTTTATAATTTTAAAGTTAATATTAATTAATTTTTACTTATAATTAAAAGATTTTATTCACGTTATTAGAGAAGTTATATTAGAGAATAATACCATAGGAAAAATTAGGGATTGTAATAAATATAGAACTAGAAATCTTCTAGTAACTTACCTAGTCAAGTTTACCCAAACTACCTTAACAATCTTTTGTTTAAACTGGACTGGGGGAGATTAACCTTGTCTATGTCATTCATTAGTCATCTCACATGTCACATTCCCCCTTCAAGCTAGGATACTAGTGGACCTGCCACCCTAGTGCCTATTCAAGTGGCTCATTTCACAACTTAGTGACTCCATGCTCCAATGCACTACATGTATGCCTCATCAAAGCCTTATAACAATCCATAATCCTAGACATCATGTATGCTTGAACAACAGGGCTTACAACTTTCTAGAAAAATCCACTTTCTTTGGACCAAAACCCTTAGGGTGTTCACACACCCTTGTTATTATTACACCATTACCACTTCTCAATCAAAAGCTAGCTCTTTCACTATCTTCAAACACCATTGACTCTCTCGCCACATCTCTAGCTTTTTTATTGATCGCTTCACCTAGTCTTTCTAGCCAATTAATCTCTCTTTCCTTATATTCATACTTTGAGTTTCCCTTCCTATCATAACCAAATTCCACAAAGCTTTGACAATATTGAATCCATTACATTTTCTTATTCTAACATGCTCTCAGAGTGGTTTTGGGTTTGGTTTTGATACTAGCTGTTAGGATCACTAAACACCCAGAGAAGTGGTGTTGTCTAAAGACACTCTTGCTAGAATCCCCTCACCTGGACCAATTAACACCAACTGGTGGTGTCTAAAGACACTCTGGCTAGAATCCCACTGGTCACTCGGAAAGACACTCTTACTAGAATCTCATAGGTCACCCGGGCCAATTAACACCAAATCGACTCCACTAAAAGTAAAACCATAATCAAAACTATAGATTGTAATAAACTTGGAGCTGAAAACCACTACTTACTTGACCAAGTAAAATTTCCCAAATCATCTTAACAAACTATGTCTATATAACCATATCCATCCAATAAAATAAATTTTATCTACCGAATTTCCGTGAACAAAATTAATCAGATAGGTCAACTTTAAAAATAATACCTTTCTCAACTTGAAAATTTCTATATAACAATCTAATGAATTTTCAATAACAAAGTTAATCAAGTATATCAACCAGCGATAATTTTATAAAATATACCTTTTTCCAAAATACAAGAATTTCCGCGAAAGACCTCGCACAGACTTTCCACGATGTCGATACAGTCAACAATTCCATATTGTTTGGTTTTTCAGCTCCCACCAGTCGGACTCTGGCCTGCCAACGTATCAGCTCCCACCGGTCGTACTGTGGCCCGCCAACGGCTGGTTTTTGTTTGTTTGGGTTGGAATGAGGTCATATAATTTTTTGTCGTTATTTGATATTAGTTTTTCATTTTATGCAACTGGTAAATTGTTCTTTTTACTGTGGCCAGTTGGGTCAATTTAATTTCGAAGTTGTCATTCTCACGATTAGGATAGGATAGTTTAGTTTTGTAATTTATTAATTATGAATTACGGATTACAAGATTGGGATTGTTTCAGAATTCATGTATCATATATAAAGTATGAAATTGTAATGTTGCCAATATTATTAGACTGATGGTTAAATTTAAGTTAAAATGAAATTAGTGATATATAATTTAATCAATAAAAGTTTGAGTGGTTTAATTTAAATATTTTTGTGATTTTTCAATATATTAAATTTATTTATATATTTTAAATCATAATAAATTACAGTTTTATTTAAAATTGAATACCAAAATATGGGTTTAATTTAAATATTTTTGTGATTTTCAATATATAAATTATTTATATATTAAAAATATATTTTAAATCATAATAAATTACAGTTTTATTTAAAATTGAATACCAAAAATTTATTAACAAAATTATTAATATGTATAATTGGTTAATTTATTATCTTTTATTATTATATTATTATATATATTTAATTTTATTTTTTAAAAATATTTAAGAAATAATTATAAAAAATAAAATTCTAAATTTAATATTTACACATTTTTCTTTAGTAATCTAGTTTTTATATTTATTAATAACTACCACGATATCCATTATTATTAATATTAATATTAATAAACCTAATATTATAATTCTAATGTTAAACTCAATTTTATAATACTAAATTTAAATATTAAACACAATATTATAAAGTTTAATATTATAAACTTGAATTATTAAATCTTAATATAAACCTTAGCATTATAAACTTTATTATTATAAATATGACAAAGCCTTGTTTATTGATATTATTAGGGTTGAATATTATTACTAATTGTATTATTATTATTATTTTTTAGCACAACCTTAAATGGAAATGTACTTCATAATGATGATAAATGTATGCAAAATTATTTGTTTATCAAAGCATAATAAGATTCATTAAGGTAAATATTATTTATTTTCTTTAATATTCTTTAGGATTGACAATGTACTTTATCATGATGATAGATATATGCAAAATCATATGCTTAATGTTATTTATTTTCTCTAATATTTTATAGGCTTGATAATGTACTTCATCATGATGATAGGTGTATGCCAAGTTATATGTTTATTCAAGTATAATAGAATTTATTATAAGAAATGTTTTTTTCTCTAATATTTTTTTCCTCAAACCTATATTTACTATGATACATCTCTTGCAAAAGAGATTCACCAAAATTTTAGTTGTATTCATATTGATGCTTTTCAATAGTGAGATATCATAATGGCAAGGGGATGGGAATTGATTGCAAAAGATAGCTAAAAACTCTATTTAAAAGTGAAAAAATAACATAGGCTATGTTTAACATGATAAATAAGTTTGAGTAGTAATAAATAATTTTTTATTTTTTTATCTTATTAACCTATTTATTGTAATTAAAATTAAAATAATGTCTTTTAATCAATAATGTCAATTGTAATTGTAATTAAAACTAGTATAGATTCATCTCAAATAGGGATTTAATATGAGCCAAGAGGGATCCAATTTCTTCACGTGCAAATTTTTCATGAACAGATATTGTTTAAATATTTTGTATAGTTATTTAATTTTTTATTTTTAAATTTTTTAAAAATTATATTTGGGCAGCCATGAACAAAATTTTAACATTGATGATGAATTGACACAGTTACACATCACATTGGGCTGTAAAATAAATCGACTCCTGTTTTTTAAATCTGCTCCCTACTGCACGTTTTGATTTCGATTATAACATCGTGTTGTGTGTTATCACCCCTTCCAGTTAACATCTCCCCTCATATCCTGCCTCCTCCATATATCCCCTCCTTCATACCACTCCTTCCCCATTTAATCCCTCCCCCAATAATACCCCTATCATATTGCTACCAGAATTGCATTTTTTTTTCTTCAAAATATTGCTATTATAGTACAAATATTTTTTACATCAGATGTGAAATTCTTTTGCCAGCTGAGTACATTTACATAATATACATTTTTTACAAAAAGAAATGCATTCATTGATATCTATTGTGGGATTGGTTTTCAATAGGAAGGAGAACTATCCTGAGTGGTCTCGAAAGATCAAACACACTCTCATTTTTTATGAGTTTTGGAAAGGAGTTTGTGTTGGAGAAGGAGACAATGAATAAACAAAGCCTACCTCAGACAAGGAATTCGCCATTTGGGAAAACAAGAACAATAAGGCATATGCCTTGATTGCAGCATCTGTAAATGAAGAGGTGAGTCACCATATTTCGCCATTTTAAATTTTTTTTGAAGCCTTACAAAAACTGAAGAAACTCTATGACTCACACTATGCACTTAAAGTTGTTCAACCCATGATTAAATTGTTCATCCTTGAATTACAAAATGATGATCCTCTCACTCTTGCATCAGAACTAAAATCTATTAGGCATGATATCAAAGTCACTATGTTGAATTGGACATTCCACTGATAGCTTTTGTCAAGCCACTTTATCCCACTTACTCAAATCATCTTGAGTCATTGCAAGAAAACGGAAACCTCAAAGAAATTACCTTTGACTCCCTTGTGAATAAATTTGCCGAGAGAGAGAAAGCTTTTGAAAAGAGGAGAATCTTGCTGTCCTTGGTCCACATCCGCCAGCAAGGACACTCCATTCATATGTTTGATGGAAAGGTTGAGGTGAGAAAAGCATCAGATCACTCATTTGTCATGACAGGGATAGAAGAAGAAAGGCTTCTCAGGCTGCAAAGTACCTCTGCTCGTGGACAAAATTTCTCATACAATTTTCATTATGATGAAGGTACATTTCCATCAAGTTTATTATGGCATTCTAGATTTGAACACTTGAACTATGACAGCTTAGGCTTGCTGAAGAAAAATGGTGTTACTAGTTCTCCTACAATTCTTAGGAAAATTAAGCAATGTGATACTTGCATTCCTGGAAAGCATAGAAAACAATTTTTTTATGATTCACATTCCAGAGCACATAGAAAACTTGAACTCATTCATTCAGATTTATGTGGTACAGTGCCTGTTCCTTCTGCAAATGGAAATAAATATATGATGAAATTTATTGATTACTACACCAGAATGTGGTGGGTTTATTTATTGAAAAATAAATCTGATACTTTTCAAACATTCAAGAACTTTCATACATGGATTGAAAATGATGTACAATCTCATATTGGCTCTATTCGCACTGATAATGGAAAAGAATACAATTCAGATGAATTTGAAAACTGTCTTTGCCAACATAGGATCAAACATCAAACAACGGTGCCTTATAATCCCCAATAGAATGAAGTGGCTGAAATAATGAATAGGACAATCTTAAATATGGTGTGATCTATGATGTTTTCCAAGAATATAAAATTGATGTTTTGGGTTGATGCAGTTCTATGTGCTGTATATGTAAAGAATAGATGTCAATCTAATGCTATTAGAAGCAAGACTCCTTATGAAATGTGTTATGGGCATATTCCTTTGCTAAAGCATCTCAGGGTCTTTGGTTCCACTTGTTATGCCCTGATACCAAAGGTACATAGAAACAAACTTGGTGAATGGAGTCGTAAGTGTATCTTCTTGGGGTATTCAAACACCTCCAAAGCATATCGTCTCTATGATGAATTCAATAAAAAGTTTGTTGTATCTAGAGATGTAATCTTTCTTGAATCTTCCAAAGTTGATAATGTTGTTGAGCAATAACTTGATCGCTTGGATAGATTCGAAATTCAAAATCATTTCAGGAAATTGATAATCAGATTCCACGTCTTGAAGGGGCGATTCATATACTGGATCAACCTATGGAATATTCTTCTGAAGCACTCTCTCCCCCGCATGAAACTCCAACCACTAATGATACTTTGAGTGATGTGATTAATAGAATCGAGAGACCCAGTCTTGATTTAGTCCCAACTCAATCACCTTAGAAGCCTAGACCATCTCAGAAAGGTCCCCCAAAGTGGCTAACAAATACACTTGAAAGTGTTCATCTTGATCAGGTTGGAAAGACAGGAACAAGAAATTCAACCGGGCAAATTTGAGGTGATGTAGATGATTGTGATTCACCTATTTATATGGATGTTTCTTATGATTATGAATTGAATTTGTCTACAGATTTTGAACCAACTTCCTTCAAAGAAGTCGCTTCTCATGATGAATGGAAAGAATCGATACAAAAGGAGTATGATGCCTCGATAACGAATGACACTTGGAAGCTGGTTAATCCTCCATTGGGAAGCAAACCAATTGGCTGCAAGTGGGTCTACAAGAACAAGTATAAAGTTGATGGCTCACTTGACAAGCACAAAGGCAGACTTGTGGAAAAAGGTTTTGCACAGAAGGAAGGGGTCAATTATGAGGAAACTTTTTCTTCCACAGCAAAATGGGCTACCATCCTGACACTCTTTGCCCTAGCAGCTCAGAATGATTGGAAAGTCCATCAAATGGATGTAAAAACTGCTTTCTTGAATGGAGATCTAAAAGAGAATGTTTTTATGTCTCAGCCTAAAGGATTTGTTGTGAAAGGACAGGAACATAAGGTGTGCAAACTTGTGAAATCCTTGTATGGCTTAGAGCAAGCATCGCGAGCCTGGTATGAAAAGTTAATTGAGCATCTTATGAAACTCAATTTCAAACATTATGATCTTGATGATGCAACTTTGGTTATCAAGAAAGTTTGAAAAATAGTTGTATATCTTGTGGTATATGTAGATGATCTTTTGAAGACAGGGAATACATTACATCCATAAAGAAGGAATTGAGGAAAGGTTTTGAAATGACTGATTTGGGCTATGTTCATTACTATCTCGGTATTGAAGTAACTCAACATCTGAAGTCTATATTCCTTTCTCAAAAGAAGTACATTGGAGATTTGTTGAACATATTTGGCATGGTTGAGTGCAATCCTATAACTACTCCAATGGAACAACACATATAGATCCAACAACACATAGATCGCTTGTAGGAAGTCTCGACTAAAAGATTACTACTAGACCAGACATTTCATTTGTTGTTGGAATCCTCTCCAGGTTTATGTAAAAGCCTTGTGAGGGACATTGGTCTGCTACAAAAAGAGTTCTAAAGTACTTGAAGGGAACTCAAAACTTTGGACTCAAGTATACACAGGTGGGCGACTTCAACTTGATTGGATACTCTGATTCAGACTTTGATGGGGACAAAGAAACTAGGGTATCTACTACTGGTTATGCTATGAGTCTTGGATCAAGAGTTGTCTATTAGAGATCATGCAAACAATCAATTCCATCATATTCCACAACAGAGTCAGAATATTTGGCAGTAGTTGAGGCAACAAAAGAAATTGTGTGGCTCAGGGAAATTTTGGAAGATTTGCACGTAAAACAAGTACATTCGACTCCACTCATGATTGACAACACTTTCGCAATAAAGTTGGCCAAGAACCCAAAGTTCCATGATAGAACGAAGCACATAATTACAAAATACCATCTGATTCGACATCATGTTGAGGCCAAGACAATCCATTTATGTCATTGTTCCACTAATGAGTAGATTGAAGGCATTTTCACTAAAGCGCTTGGAAGAGAAAAGCTTGAAAGATTCATAACGATGCTTGGACTCACCAACAGTGCTTGAGATTAAGAGGAAGAATGTCGACAACTAATCATGGGGATTGGGTGAATAGGTATAAATAATGTAAATAATAAATAATGAAAATGAAGAATAATATGGAGATAAAACCCAATAATCACTCATTCATATGTATAACTATAAACAATCTAAATGAATAAACAAATTTCATTTGAAACCTGACACTTACACATTATTTAATTTATATTAAAATTCCTCTTACAATGAGAGTACTTCTGAACTTTGGTTTTCAAATTGAAAACCTAAAATACTGAACTATATAATTTCTATATTTAAATTCCTCCTACCATGAGAGTACTTCTGAAGTTTGTTTTTCAAATTGAAAACCTAAAACACTGAACTATATAATTTCTCGAAAAGCAGAGATTACAATAATAACAATTATTGCTTTCGGGTTATAACATTAACTCTCTACTTCTAACATATTCGTTGTTTCACACGTTAATCTTCCTTGGCAGTACATACATACACATGGTTGATTCACATTCCAATAATATTTAAATATAATTTTCAAATATATTATAAAATCATTTTGATAGTTAAAAAGCTGCATGTAATATAATGCAATTAATAATGAATAATAGTAATGATGATTCTTGCGACATATCTCATTTGCCGGTCCACCCTGCTGCCTTTATCTTGCTTCTTCATTTTAACTAAAATAATAATTAAAAATAATATATATAATATATATAATATATATATATATAATATATATATATATTAAAATTATATTGATCTTTTTCCTTTTAATTTAATTTTAGATAAATATTTATCTCTTCAAATTTTATTAACAATGTATTTAGGTATTTTGAGCTGCAAAAATGACACTAACATTTTTCTTTAAACTTTATTTGAGGTAAACAAAGAAGCTTTTAAATTGCATTAACAATATACATAAGAATTATGATCTCAAAAGTAAAATAAAAATGAAATTTATTATCAAAATTAATTTTAAAATAGCCAATAATATTTATGATGATTCCAATTTCAAGGGTAAATATTTAAAAAAAAAATAAGAAAACTATTTTTTTAAAGCATATTTTCAATTTATCTAATTACAATTTTACTCTATTTATGTCCACGTCAATATTAGAATTAGTTGTATTTGAAATTATACTCTATATTTAAGTAAATCTAAATAAGTAAAATCTACATCAATTTATCTAATTAGAATATTACTCTACTTATGTCCATGTCAATGTTAAAATTAGTTGTAATTGAAATTATACTCTACAAATAAATAAAATCTATAATAAAAATTTAGGCTCTTTTTTTTAAACATTCATAACTCTTATTCTATTATATTAATTAAGTAAATTTTAGATATCATTTTTTCTTAATTATTACAGGGAAACTTTACATGCCCTAAATGTGAATCTAACTCTATTAAAATATTTACAATTATATCATCAAATATATAATGTTACCAAATATCTTCTTTGATTATCAAAATTAATATTTTTTAAATATAACTACTTAAACTAAATATATCACAACCAAAAACTTATTTTGTTATTTTATTTGATAAATTTAAAAAGACTCATTAACCTTCATATAATTCATAATAGTACATAATCCAATTCAATGAATGCTTTGCAAATCCCACTATTATAACAACAATAAAGCTCGTCCTACAGCTAATAGTGGGAATTAGGCTTTTTATGGAATGTTTTTTTTTTTTTTTGGTAAATTAAAGAAAATTATTGCTTCAAATGTCTTCAAAACTAAAGTACATTGTCCATCCATGCAGTGATTACTTTTGCTTCTAGACATAGCAAGTTTCTCTTTGTCTCAATGGAGACCAAGGAATTCAGCAACCTACTCATTACATAGAATCTTAAAAAAACAAGCATTTTGGTTATATTCTTACATTACCTAACATAACATCAAAGAAAATATGTAAGCATTTTGGTTATATCGTGACATTACAAAACATAACATAAAAAAAAATGTAATGTCTTGGTTTAGAATTATTCTTAATTTTCTCGAAAAATTGTTTGAAAATTTCTACTATAAATTTCTCTAAGAAATTGCAAAACAAGAACCATCAAATATCGACAAAAATAAAATAGCATTTCCAAACAAACCTAAAAATACCACAATTGCAAATAACATAAGAAATGGAGGATTGAGCAGCTTTATTTATTTACTGGAGAAATTACACACAAAGATCTTGATAGAAATAATTGTGTGATGGCCCCAAAAGATTTGTTGCCATAACAAATCAGGGCTCCGAAATAAAACTTGAAATCAATAAGTTGCACCTATGAATTACTACCTATAAGTTCTACTAGTGTTGTTGTTGGAGGTGAATTGTGATTTATGCCCTCAAATCTGCTCCAAAATTCATTAGGGACTTCTCTCAGCAAAATCTACAAGACCCAGAAAAATCTTAGGCTAATTCCAGATGACCCTGAAATCTCCCAAAAGGTGCAAGTTACCCATAAAATATTATTGTTCTTATTGTTGTTGTTGGAGAAGAATTAGAATTTATTCCCTAGAAACTACTCAAGAAATTATGAAAATTTACCTAGAGCTTCTCATACCAAACCCATAAAAACCAGGAAATGGTTTGGCTTAACTCCAACCCAAAATCGAACCCACAATGTGATGCAAAATACCCACCTAATGAGCAATATGCCCTACAATAAGAATGCACAATTCTTATCGAATATTTCCTTGAAAATTATATCAAATTAGTTATAGGCTTCTCACACCTAAACCAACAAAACCCACAAATCATTTGGGCTAAATCCAGCTGAATTGAAATGCCTAAAATAAAGTGAATTTCTAGTGGTGTGGTTTTGTGCCCAACAAGAGAGGAATTGTTAAGAAATGATAAAAAATACTCCATAAAATCGCTGAGAGATTGTGCACAAATATCCTTCGGTAAATATCTATCACTCCCAATTAAAAACTTCTTACAAATACCAACACCAAACACCAACAAAAACTTTGTTCTCCAACCCCTGTGCAAGTGCTATAAGAGAAAATCTGGCCCAACCAAAAGATACAGGAACATATATAAAAAAATGGTGCCAAACTCCTCCTCTAACTAATAAAAAATCTCCTGCAATTACCCAACACCTATAATAGAAAGATGTTGTTCTAAATAACCTCCACATTTTGTCCTCTACGTGTAGAAATAACAAATTATTGTGTAAATCTTTTGCAATAAACTCCAATGGAAGTCATGAAATAGACTCCCCCAAATCCTCACTAAGATGACACTCAAAGTTCTTCGACGATAGAAGTGGAATTTCCTCTTGGAAATTATTTGTGCTAAGGAACACTGGTTGTCTTGGTTGAACAACTCAAGAGAACTCAAGTTTAGATTTCAAATAGAAATGATAAGATAGAATGATTTCCAGTTGAGTTCCTCCTCATTTTATAATTTTTCATGGAGCCTCCCTCTAGCTTCTAGATCATCCCTTTTTCTTTATTATTTTATTAGTAGGGGATATTTTCCACCTTTTTCCATCATTTCAATAAAATAATAATTTTCCACCATTCCAATAAAATAATAATTTTTTTCCATTCTCTAATAAAATATTACTTTTCTGTCATTCTCCACTAAAATAATAATTTACCGCCTTTTTATGATAAAATATTATTTTGTCACCATTCTCCATTAATATAATAATTTCCACTTTTCTCCCACAAAATAATATCTTCTCCCTTTTATTTAATATCTCCAAAATTGGAAAAAATACTTCGTAAATTTTGCACTCACAAAAATTGAGGACATGACAATCCTCCCTACCAAACATTTCTTGTCCTCAAGAAATGCTTGAAGAAGTTCCCCCCCACTATGTGCTATCCCAAACAATCATTGCAAACAATATTAGGGTCCCAAATATGCCACTAAGTCATCCCTATCTCATGCACTATCCTATCATAAATGAGTCCCTTCATACTAGGATCCCAAGCCATCCTAATCAAAGTAAAACACATCTTCCTCCACTCATTTTCCAACAAGGTATAAGCCCCAGAAACCCTCTGTATATTGTCCATGAGTAGAGCATCACAATAGTAAAAAATCATGAGTAACACAATGTGAATCTACCCTACTGAGTAGTGAATCTCATGTACTTCAGGATTAGACTCCTAATGATACAATCCAACCCCTATGGAAATGAATTCTCGCCTGCATGAGCTCACCATAATCTCCTCATGTTGATCATCCCACCATGTTGCTGAAGTCCCCCATGCCAACAACAAACCACTAAAACCCAATGGATGATCTGAATGATCTCCCCCTGTAGGAACCATATCACCCCTAATGGTAGTTGAACCATGAAACATTGTGATGCATTGATCCCATGCTAGTCTTAAAAGGGTGCCACGAAGCCAATGTTGCACCACTCTGACTATGACAGACTACCCATCACATGTATATTGTAACCTTCCTCTTTGAACCTAATGGTAAAAAATCTGTGAAGGCCAAGTTCACCCTATCCTCACATCTCCAAGATATCAATGTTTACCCATATACTTCCAATCTCAGTCCATAACAGTAACAAGGAAAAATTTCATTGCCATGAAACAAATTCCATGGCACTCCTACACATGTCAAACCAAGAGTGAGTTGAGTCACTCTCTACCCTGATCCTTCTCGTCACAAAATACAGTGACCAATCATCCAATTGAATCCCTAGATCCAATAACCATAACAACTGCTACATAGTCCTAATAATTGTTGGCACCAACTCGTAACATGTCTCGCGTCCCTGCATGCAATCAGTATATGTACTCCATACATCCCGAATCAGTCTGGTGCATGCGAGACTTCCATGCGTCTACCATACCACAATGTGAGATATGTTATGTTGCCTCATGTAGGTGTTGCCCAAAACTACCTGGATTCTAAACATATGCCTTTAAGATGAGTCCATTGACCACTATATATGATCCTGAGTGATCTCAGAATGTCTCACCCAATCAGTCTCACACATCTCCCTAAATTTGGGCTCAAAGGTGGAGTACGTGCTACCCAGACAACAGATTGGATAATCCCCAAGCCGCACTTGCCAAATCGCACCCTAATCACAAGCCATGGCTGGAAATACTTTCTCTTGATGTAATGTGTTCCGTCCAAGTGTCTTAGATGAACCTCTTAGGTCTTGTTGCTTGTGATGATAACATCAATAGATGATAGCCAAGTCTCGAATGCCAGTGTGCAATGTTGCAGAGTGATTAATTGAAGCTCATGGTCATCCATGTGATTGATTCACTCTCCAAATATGGGTGTTCCAAAAACAAAGGTGTTTATGATATCCTTGTCATGAGATCTCTCTTGTAGCAACACTCCAACAACTTATTATGCATCATCATGCTCTACTATACATAAATACGCACCCTTACACTTCTCTACATAGCACTAATCTCCACAGCACAACTGCGCTCACCATTGGATACCAACGCTCAATGTCAAACCACCTTGTATGTAACACCTTCCTCCCACATAAAGACAAGTGACCATGCCAACTGGGGTAAACATGAGATGAGAGGCTACCATGATCAGATTCTACCTCCTAGGTAATCTTAAGGAAATGGAATCAATAGAACATCACATGCAGCCATCCAACACCATCAACAGAACCCTCCGGAGACAAGTCAACCACTTAGACAGCTTGTCCCTGGGTCTCATTGTTGTTCTAGACAATTTAAGGCTCAGTTGTTCTCATTCTATGGGTAAGGGAGTGACCAAAGACCTAACGTCACTCTCCTAGGCCTGCCTGCTAGTGACTGTGGTCCAAACTTGCCAGTTTTGTGCCAGTGACTCTAGGATTTGAGCCAATTTTTCAAGCCCAGAGCCCAAGCCACTGCCCAGAATGGAATGAAAGCTTAGAATGAATTAAATTACAAGGAAAAAATGATTCAAAATTAAATAGTTGATCAATGCCTTAACTAGAGCCCTACCAGCCATGACATGCATTTCATTAAACATATCATCGACATGTAACCTACAGGTGTAAAAAATAGAGTTAAGTGTAGGGATCTCTTACTTATATGAGAATCACCATGAACCATTGTTTCCTCATGTCATTTTCTACCTTATCACTTATTATGTCATAGATACAATATCCATTCAATTGCAGGTAAAAACATGCTGAGAGCCAAACATAGTTGGTGCCATAAAATGAACATATATCCAGCATAATAGGAACATGATTACAATAAACATATCAGCCATAAAAATCCATATATGGATTAGTAATTTTACACATGGAAATAAATGGAATGAATTTCTCATTAATCATTGCAATGAATCGACCGGATTTGGGATTACCACGTTCCACCTGACCATAGATTGGTTGAGCCAAGTCTCTCTTCAGCCAATCACCCCCGTGCCATATTCAAAGCATGAATGTGGGACTCATAGAGAACATTAAAACACCAATCAATGTGGATGCCCCCAAAATTCTCTACCTACACCGTGAGCAATTTGAGTCCCTCTTAGTCTCTCAGGATTTACCGTGCATCCATAGTCTGATCCAAGGATCACTAGGCCCTACACCGAGACATACTCTCCAGGATTTACCATGCATTCAATCCCAGAATTCCTAGGCCCACCGAGGCACACAATCTGGCTTTACCGCAACGGAAAGTCTAGTTCAAGGGT
>APFE031145339.1:0-14898 GCA_000404065.3 Pinus taeda
TTCCGTATATGCCCAGTTTCCGTATATGCACACATCTTTCGTATATGCCCTGTTTCCGTATATGCGCACATCTTTCGTATATGCCCAGTTTCCATATATACTCAAAACTTACATATCACAAATATGCCCAGTTGGAGGTAAATCTATCTGGCCCTGACATCTTGCCTTCTTTCAGTTGATGAACTGCATTTTCCACTTCTTGTAAGTCGATCGGCTTGAGTAAGAGCTGGTTGTGCTCTTCTATGATGAGTTTGGCGATGTTCTCTATGATTTTTCCTATAGCTTGCATTCTGTCCACCTGTGGTTCTTGATGAGCTTGCTTAAAGTAGTTGAGAAGTTCGAGCTCGATTTCTTCATGTTTTTCCACTTTTACCCCCTGCTCATTTTGGATGTGAGTAATATTGTTATTCATTCGGCATTGAATAGTGGAACGGTGAAAAATTTTTGTAACTTTTTCCCCTTCCTTTAGCCACCTGATTCTCGATTTTTGCCTCCAGAGCGTTTCTTCTTGTTTGGCCCTCTCTGAGATCTGAGTTTCAAGAGACTTTTCCTGTTCCAAAAGTTCCTCTAATCTTCCCTCTATGATGATCCGTTGCTGCAACTATTTCATATCTTGATCTAGAGTAGTCTGAGCATGGAAAATGTTACCAAACAAAGAATGGTTCCATTGTTTTATTTTACTCTTGAGGTATTTAAGCTTCTGCTGAAATTTGAACATTCTTTTACCATTTAGCGAAGAGAAGTTGATCCATTCCAAATTTACCAAATTGACAAAATTTGGATGTGTCATCCAAAAAGCCTCGAAGTGAAACGATGTGCGAGTAGCATTGCCTGGTCGAGACGGTACCGTGAGGGATATGATAGAAGACAAAAAGGTGTTGTTGGTAAAGGTGGACACTTTGAAGAATACTGCAGCTGCATTGACAAAATCTGTGAGCTCTGATAAGTTCTCTTGGTGTAGAGAAACAATGGGCGTTTCAGGGTTGGAAAAATGACTAAGCTCTCCTGTGGCCCCCTGTGGAAAGAAAACAACAAGTGGGAGATTATTGGGTTGTGTTATATTCTTTCCACGACTAACCTACGTAGTGAACAGGGGGGTTAGAGGGGGGGCGGAGCCCCCCCTTCGTTGCACCGATTACGCAGCGGGGGGTTCACAGGGGGGGAAGTAGCCCCCCTTGTCCGGGGGATTTGAGGGGGGCGGGTAGCCCCCCTCTATGGGTTTCGGGGCAGCGCCCCGAGAAAATTTGTTTTTGGACCCTACATTAGGTTGGGCAAACCTACCTATGGTTTTCGGTCCATGGTTTTGGACGCGATGTTTTTCGGTCCATGGTATTGGATGCTTCGGCATGTATAAATATGTATTGTAACATTGAAAGGAATACAATGAAAAATTAAGCTGGTAGTCTCGGTTTTGAGATCCAGTGGGAAATCTCTGTGTATATGTGTTTTAGGTGTTATTCTCTTGCATTTTTATTTTTCCTGTGATTTAGAATTCGTATGCAGGTAATTTCTATACGGGGTTAAAACCTACAATATTGAATATGTATACAACGTCTTGGGCTTCATATGTTGAATGCAGATGGTTTGTTCCTGATAGAGATAAAATCAATGCATGAACTTGATTCAACTGTTACACTATATAGGGGATGGGATTATTGTGCATATGTTTTGGATTTGCGAAGGAAACCTGTTTTCCATTTCGAATTTCTTTGAAAGATGGGCCTCTTTGATTCAATGATGGTCCTTTGGGAAGATTAGATTCAACCACACCTCTGACACCCTTTGGTTTGCTTGATCCAGAAGATCCTCCTTGCAGTCTCAGATTTAAAAATATGGTGGATGATGGGGTGACATTATAATCTTGTAATTTCAGTTAATCCTCCATTGTTTTGCCTCTGTAGATGAGGCTTTGTAACCTTATCGGATAACCTAGAGTGTGTAGGATATTTTTCTTCAATTTTTCAGCCTTTTCAGAAAGCCCAAACCCAAAAAAGTATTGATTTTTCCAATAGGAGATCTGATTAATACTTGGAAAGTTGACTGTGATTCTAGATCAAACTTCCTTTCTTGAAATTCATGTGTGTCAATATCCATATCTGTGTCGAAATTTAGATTTAGATGACTTTGAGGAGATTGTCATGAGAAGAATAAGCTCTTATGTAATATTTGGTCCCATGGAAACCTCATATTGGTTAAAAAGAGCATCTAAGCTAATGAGCTACTTCATAGATCTAGCTCCAAAAATCATTTTCAACTACTGTGTGTATAGAGAGGGATGTTAAACCCTCAATCCAACAAATTTGACCGTGGATCTACTGCTAGGGCCACTTCAAAAGGGTAAACAACTACTACGCTCTCGGCGAGCCAACGATATGATATTATTAGTACTGCACCTGTGGGGATAATAGATCTGGCTATCGAATTTTGTTCAAGGTACTCTTCTATCCAAGATGAATCCAGATCTGACACCAAGTTGCGTCCCCCTTGGCCATCGGTTAATCGATCCTGTGTTTTGATGTCCCTCCAACCCTCTGCAACAATGATCAACGTAATTCCTTGTGGAGAAGAATCAACTGTGGTGAGAAAAGGGCCATGGATCGAGAGAGGGTGAGGATCCGGGTATGCAGTGGTTCATAACTCCTACATTGATACCATCGCTCCTCTCTCTTCAGATCCATCATCTACATGTTAGAGGTTATTGAGGGATTGTATAGTTGATACATAGACAGGGAAATGTTTGTAGAATCTTTGACCTTGGAAACTTTGATATCAATCCTTAGCTATCTTGGAAATTTTAGAGCTGGAATTTAATACCCGATAATAGATGTTTACTGGAAACATTACAATTCAAAAGGTATAAGTGGATGATGGGACCTTTTAAAACTATAATGTATTCATGTATTTATGAACCTTTGAAATCAAAAGCATAGGTCATTATTATCTTTGATTCATATGAAACTTTGTAATGAAATTCACACCTATATCGGTTATAGAATAAGTATAAAAAATTATCTTGAGGAACTTGTAAACCCCATTCTCATCACCGCATCTTGGGCATTGGGTCTAATCAACAACCATCTCCTCAGATTTAGGAAAGTAAACGGGGTGTGTTACATTACTTAGGAGAGTATTATGGTTAGTAATAGTTTTAGCATTGAAGTCTCCAAGCAAAATGATATTACCTTCATTCCTTAGACTATGGATATCATGTTCCAAGGTATTAAAGGGTCAATTCTTATCTAGGTTGTTTTTCTTATTGGAGGTAGAGTTGATAGAGTTGATAGGAGAAAAATAACAAATTGTGAGAAAAATCCTATTGGTGTAAGCATCATAAATTTTTATCTAATTTTTATCCAAATGTACTCATTGAGGGGGTCAATCTTATGAAATTGAATGTGAGAAGGAATATTATTTTTTATGTTACAAGTTATACCACCAAAACCTTTATGATATCATTTCCTATTTCCCGTTAACCTAAGAATGTATCCATGTATGTGGGGGACCCTAGATTCATCATGCTCCCAAGTATCCAAAAGAGGATCCATTGTGTTCCTACTTCCTATTTATTACTTTCATTTTTTACTCTATCTCTAATAATAACTTTCCTATTTTCCTATTTTTAATGATTGCATATTTCCCTTATTTTCTTGCCTTCTTTACCTCATGGACCTCTTTCCTTAGTTCAACTTGGTCTTCTAGAATAATATCTTCATTTATATTTGAGATCTTTCTTGGTTTCCTTTTGAAAAGTATCTAATTTTAATATTGCGAAGGATGGATTGATCTTTAGTCTAGATAATAGCTAAACGCCTCATAACATTCCATGCGTCCGAGTCTGGCGATAGTTCAGAATTCCTTGATTTCATATATACAATTTCTCTAGTTTCATAGAGTTTGAATGCTAAAGCTTTAATCTTGTGTAAGGTAACTAGTCCGCATGGAATCCCTCCAACTCTAAAGCTTTAATCTTGTGTAAGGTAACTAGTCCGCATGGAATCCCTCCGGGAGTGTTGGACAGGGAGTGTTGGAGAGTTTTGTACTACCTGTGTTATCCTACATACATTGGACAGTTTCGCTGTGTTATCCTACATACATTGGATAGTTTTGTACTACCTGTGTTATCCTACATAGATCCGATTTCGTATATACAATTTCTCTCGTTTCTGCATAGAGTTTGAATGCTAAAGCTTTAATCTTGAGTTTGAATGCTAAAGCTTTAATCTTGTGTAAGGTAACTAGTCCGCATGGAATCCCTCCGGAAGTGTTGGACAGTTTCGTATTACCTATGTTATCCTACATAGATCCTACATAGATCCAGAATCTACAGGAAATTGTGTAAACAACTAGGGTTTGAGACCTAGATACCTATTTTATTGTAATTAGCTAATCAAAGAAATTCTGGTGTTTACCTGTTTTTCATTTGGTACAAACAAATTACTAAACCCTATAAGGGTTCTTTCTGTTTTAAAGAAGAGACTTTACTTCCTTTGGGTAATTTGTTTTATTAGACTTTTAAACTTAAAAATTCCTATGGAATGAAATATTTTGTAAATTCTTTCAACTGAACTTATCCATTTATAATACATAATCATGTATGCTTTCACTGTATTTACTACTGAATTTGTTTGGTTACTAGATTTTCTTTCATGGATTTATAGTGGTCATCTTCCTTGATAATTACTGTGATTTACATTCTGAGTAGTGAAGGTGTTTTAATAGTTGATAATTACTGTGATTTACATTCTCGGTAGTGAAGGTGTTTTAGTGTTTTTCTGTTTCTTGTTCCTGTAAAGATAGCTTTGAAAAGAATTCTTTACTTCTCTTAAAAGATACCTTACTGATATGATTTCTAGGATCAACAGACTAGGAAATTAACTCCTTTAATAACTCTAAATCAATTAACAAATCATAATAAGGCTTTTAATAACTCTAAATCATTTAACAAATCAGAATAAGACTTATTAGTCTACAAATTTTAAGCTTTAATCACAAAATATAACTTATGTGATTTTGTAGCTCCCAAGAGATTTTAACTTATTTGAGTTTGCTGCTTCCAATTTTGGTCTATACATAGACCTTCACTTTGTTTTCCTACCTACCGTGAGATTTACTATGCCAGTAAATCTCCCCATGCCAGTAAATCTCCCCCCTTGTTATCCCTGAACCAGGGAATTCTTTCTCTCCTTGGAGACTAAGTGTATATACCTTCACTTTGTTTTCCTCCATACTGTGAGATTTACTATGCCAATAAATCTCCCCCATGCTATCCTGAACCAGGGAATTCTTTCTCTCCTTCGAGACTAAGTGTATATCGAGCTATCTGGTCTTAACCAGACATATTCTTTCTCTCCTGCGAGACTAAGTGTATATAAAGCTATCTGGTCTTAACTAGACATATTCTTTCTCTCATTCGAGACTAAGTGTATATCCAGCTATCAGGTCTTAACCAGACATATCTAACACAACCACCTGACCTCTTAGCACAATGTTTTCTCTTGTTGATCTAAGATATCCCTATCATCTTGATATTTTTGCTTTCAAATACTTTCCAAGATTTAGTCTTTTTTCTTGGAACAAGTAACTGCTTCTTTTAACCAATTAATCAAAAGAAACACCATTTACTAATAAGTGCTAAATTCCTTCTCAATTCTTAATTTAAGAACAAATTATAATTTAAAGAAAAGTAATAATTTGTTTGGTTGCAGTAAAAAAAATATTTACATTAACGAGGATGTTACAGGTAGTTTCTTAATTTTCCCTCCATCTAAATTCAACTACTTTAACGGAATTCAATTTAGTAAAAAAAATTCCAATGTCTTTTGAACCAAAAGTGTATTCGTGACCAAAAGGTAGTTTCTTGATTTTCCCTCCCTCAAAGTTCAACCACTTTAACAAAATTGACTTTAGTAAACAAAAAAAATATCCAATATCTTTTAAACAAAAAGTGTATTCCTGACCAAAAGGTAGTTTGTTTTTTTACCAGTTGTTTATAATGCAACTTTTTGAAAGCCTTTCTGGTGGGTTTTTCTAGTCAAAATCCGGGAGCTGTTTGTTGGAATCTCAAGTTTGATAGCTAGTTTCTGCACAATCAAAGCGTCCCAGGGGTTTTTCAGGGTGCTGAATCCAAATATGCAGTTAAAAAACCATTTTAACTGCAACAAATCAAAATTTAACCTCAATTTCTTCGGCCGGATTCCGTCACCAGAATCTCCAAAAAGTTGCATTATAGACAACTCCGTTTTTTTATTTTCCCTCCATCTAATTTCAACCACTTTAACATAATTCACTTTTACTAAAAGGTATTCAATAAACTTTTATTCAAGATAACCTAAATATATAGCTAACGTTAAATACTTTGTTGGATAGTCTTAAATGTGGATTAATAATATGAATGCACAATAAAATTTAAATCCAAAAATACAAATTTGTGCTTACAAAATATTTAATAATAAGTAAAAGATAAAATAATAATAATCAAGGTATATTTATAAATATATTTTAAAATAAGTTTTTTATAATTTTAATTTCCTTTTCATTAATTACTAAGCCTAGAGATTTAATTATAAAACAAATGGTAGAGATTTTATTATGAAATATATTGAATATTCACAATAATATATATAGAAATTAATTTAACTGAAAAAATATTCATATCAACATATCTAATATTACATATATAATATTGATAAAATCATAATAATTACCCTTAATATTATCACATAAACTATTTACTATTAAAATTTACTTAATTAAAAAATTATATATAATTTTGATATAGTTTATTTATTTTTTATAATATTTTTTAAATTGTACAATAACATGTATAGTAAAATTAAAAATTCCGTACCTAGTAACAATAACATATTTATATTCAACCATCAAATATCAATAAATAAAAAATATTTCCCATAGATATAACCATTTTTTTAGCTTGCCCGTGTTTATTTTAGTAAAACGAAAATTATAAACCAAGTCATAGTCATTCATATTATACATCGCATCAAATAAAACATAGAGACTATAGTTATAGCCATGTCAAATTAAAATTAACATAGTGAATGATACCGTGCCATTATTCCATTTTCCAAGTATTGTCAAATTAAAATTAACATAGTGAATGATACCGTGCCATTATTCCATTTTCCAAGTATCAAAACAGAGTTTTTGTAGTATCTTTTACAAATAGTTGTTACAGTTTCAAGTGCACACTGATCGAACCATAGGGATAAAATGACGATGTCAGGACTTGGAAGAGATGCAAGTTCTTGCAGCTTTCTTCATACTTGGACCGTATTATTGTCTCTCGTTGCTGTAAAATCCCATACCAATCTCAGTGGATGGTCTGAGTGAGAACAATGTATTTACCTACAGGTCGAGATAGCGAAAAGTTCTTGCAGCTTTCTTCATTCTTGGACCGTATTATTCTGCCTCTTGTCTTTGTAAAATCCCATACCAATCTCAATAGATGGTCTGAGTGAGAACAATGTATTTACTTACACGTCGAGATAGCGAACTCAATTTCTCTAACCATAAACAGATACAACTCTTACACTATATGGCTCTCACTCTTATTATACACACATCACTACATAATGAAATGCTCAAACTATAGCTACTATAATGAAACGCTCAAAATATAGCTACATGTATTAATTGGAATGCCGTGCGTAACCAGCTGCTCCCATGGAATAAATAACTAGTGACCCCCTCTTCCATCACAGTAGAAAAATATAAAGCTGTTGCTGCAAGCTCAATTCATTGAGGCCGTCGCTGAGATTATAGTTCTAAAGACGCCACAATCTGCCCCCCGCATTAATGCGAACTCAAGAAGAGCGTGTGTTGCAAATTATTGTAGTCCCGCTGGTGTGGAGGAGTCGTCTGAAGTAACAATAGTATCACGCAACTGTGGTGCAGAGAAGTGTTAAACGTCTGGAGAGCAGAACACACAGCATCAGTGGAAGGTAGCTCGATGCCATGGAGTTTCTATCGTGAGTTTGGCATTTGCAATAGGCGTAGTCTGTCGTGCGCCATGAGCTCATTTCAAGATTGTCCTAACCCAGCTTTCTGTTGTGAAATTCTTGGCATTGAAGAAGCATTTGAATTTTTGGGCAACCACCAGTCTGTTGTGAAATTCTTGGCGCGGAAGAAGCATTTGAATTTTTGGGCACGGAGATAGCATTGAAGGCGTATCTGTGAAGAAATCTCCAGAACTGTACACTTCTCGGAAAATAAATAGACCTGTCCCTTCCTCGACCTTGCTGAAATATCCAGCGGTCACGTCAGTATTTTCTGGTGGAGGCTGGAGTGCTTTCCTAGCTGGAGGGCTGCAGGCTGCGGGTGGCTGCGGGCAGGGTCGCCGGGGGTTTCGATGGGCAGCCGGAGAGGGATGCCGGAGACTCCGATGATGTATGGTCGATGATATGGTCCATGCCGGGCTCTGTGAGACTCTGTACTGACAGAGCTATCCTTCATAGCATTAACTTTGCTATAGAGGTGGAAATAGAATTTGCCCTGAGCTTGCGGTGAAAGAGTTTCCCGTGTCCACGGCGTCCACGTGACTGCCGTAATATTTCCTTCTTAGACCAAGAAATGGCGACGCAGAGGAAGCCTCGAGGAGAGGAGGAGGTGGCTTCTATTATTGTGAACTATATGTTGTCAATTTATTTTGAATTTTTGATGTTGATGTGGATGTTTAACGATAATCGCATACACATTCAACCAGTTAAAATGATCCCAATTTGACTGAGACCGACTTTTTGATTGTAAGTTGACTTCCGAATTTTTCGACTTTCAACTTCACAAAGAAGATTTGACTGGACCGACTTTTTCGCATTTAAAGTTGCTAAGGATTTGACTGCATTAGGACGATTCGTTGGAGTTTAGTCCACCGACTCTTTCGTGTAAAGTTGTCATGTTCCCACTTATTTCACTACCCATTCCGATTCCTTCGATTCGAAGGAACTCATACCTATAAATGTATTATTTTTCTACATGGTTTCCATGGAATTCCTCTCAATTCATTCATGCTCCCTCTCACGAAAATGTTGCAGTCTCAATAATTATCGTCCTTATAAGTCCATCAGAATAAATTAATGCCAATCGCTTGATAAAAGCAATGGATGTCCGGGCTGTTACTGCCATGGCCAAAGATAGTGGAGCTGTGAATAGAGCAGAAAGTATTTGCGGGTTACCTCCTCTTCGCAGAAAGAAAGGAACATCACTTCGTAAGACAGCACAAGCTAATTCCCAAATTCAGTACAGGAACAGCTTAAGAAGACCTGCTGTTAAAGCCGCGAGGTCCAACGACAATCCATTTGGTGCAGGTACTTTTTATTCGATTCTGTACAGTTTTCTGATTTTCATAAATAAATATTTAACTAGTTTTTATATCTAATTGTTTATGAAATCTAGATTCTATTTTGAAAGCGATGTTATTTCCAACCTTATAGCAATATAAATGCCCTTTGACATGCCAGGGAAATAGCATTAGCCTCTCTCCAACACGTAAACAAATAAATAGAGTGTGGAGAAAAGGTGAATGGTATTTCCCTCGCATGTTAGAGGGCATTATATTGCTATAAGGTTGGACGAGAGGGAATTTATATTACTATAAGGTTGGAAATAGCATTCGCCCATAATATAATTCCCAAAGAAAAAGGTGCTGAAAAAGTTTTAAACAAACAAGTGTAATAAATGAAATAAGCATCAAACCATTAATGACCCAGTTGTCTATAATGCAACTTTTTGAATTATATTGCTATAAGGTTGGACGAGAGGGAATTTATATTGCTATAAGGTTGGAAACAGCATTCGCCCAGAGTATAATTCCCAAAGAAAAAGGTGCTGAAAAAGTTTTAAACAAATAGGTGTAATAAATGAAATAAGCATCAAACCATTAATGATGCAGTTGTCTATAATGCAACTTTTTAAAAGCCTTTCCGGTGGGTTTTTCCGGTCAAAATCCGGCAGCAATTTATTGGAATCGCAAGTTTGATAGCTAGTTTCTACACAATCAAAGCATCCCAGGGGTTTTTCAGGGTGCTGAATCCAAATATGCAGTTAAAAAACCATTTTAACCGCAACAAATCAAGATTTAACCTCAATTTCTTCCAATTCCGTCACCAAAATCTCAAAAATCGCATTAAAAACAAATCCATTAATGACGAGATGCTATTAATGAAACTGTCCTGGCCCACCTTAACGCATCAAACCATTAATGACGGGATGTTATTAATGAAACTGTCCTGGCCCACCTTAACAACTCTATAGATTTTTTTTTTGAAAAAAATATAAATCTACTTTCTGTTTTCATTCCGCGTTTATAATTTTATATTTATAATTTCCCATCTTTGCAAAAGTATTTATGATTGGGTATTTCTACATACTGCCATGGAGAAAAACCTAGAAGGAAGAAAAACTACCCACTGAACCACATTCAATATATTGTTCAAAATTTTACCCTTACTTTAAAACACAATCCATATATAATACAATAGCTGATGTTACAACATAAAATAAACAATAAAATAATATTTACATTCTGTGTTAGTCTAACCTAAAAGTAATTACATAGCTATAATAAAACCAAGAACCATTTATAATTTTTCTATCGATACATGCTGTCAACAATTAAAAAGTGTTTATTAAACCCTGTTCAGACATATTTTAACATTTGTTTAGAAAAAACCTACCCTTTGCAGATGATTCAGACAGAGTGGACGAGGAGATGATAGTGTTGAGGAAACGGATCCAGGAGCTGAGAATGCAGGAAACAAATTACTTGCCTCCACAGCACTGGATGAAGTGGGAGAAGGAATGGTCGGTGACGTATGCTTCAGACAATTGTCAATTCATGGGATGGTTGCAGAACATGTTGTATAACACCAGACCCGCCCTCGCCATTACTGCTTTGGCTCTGATATCGGTGAGCGTTCCCACATTTGTGTTGCTTCTCCTCTTTCAAGTCTTTAAATTCTCAGCTACTCTGATCGCATTTGTTAGGGAGTTCCTGACCAAATTATTGCATATGTAAGGTTGGTAATCGCATTTGTTAGGGAGTTTCTGACCAAATTATTGCATATGTCATTGCATATGTAAGGTTGGAAATGGCATTTGTTAGGGAGTTTCTGACCAAATTATTACATGTGTAAGGTTGGAAATGAGCGAGTAGTCCAAAGAAGTCTGGAAAATAAATTCCATCATAATTTTGATAAAATTTAGTTTAATTTTTGGAAAATTTGGGTTAGAATTGTTAAATTTCAAGATTTTGTATGTTTTAGAAGTTTTGATAATGTTGAATTCTTTTTCACTATTAAAAAACATGTTTAAGCATTCATAAAAAATATGATTCAAGCATTCTTACTGTGAGATTTTTTCTAAAAACAATTGTCAGATTCCTAATTATAATTATTAAGCTTCAAGATTTTATGTGCCCAGAAGTTTTGATGATGTTGAATCCATCTTCACCATTAACAATATTATTCAACCAAACATAATTCAAACACTCCTCTAATAAGATTTTTTCAAAAACCAATCATCAAATTCCTATTAAAAAATGAGCCTTTTCACCTACGATATGGACATACACCACACCATTAAGGGTTATGGATGATGTTATCTCACAAACATGTTTTTGTCTTGTCTTGCAGATTGTGAAAATAAAATTGCGTTTACTTTTATTTTGTAGATTTTATAATATTTTCAAAAGCCACCGACAAAATAAAATAAGGATGGCTCCTGAGGCTACTCTGCTAGCCAACGATCCATGGCTATAGTTTAGTTCAATAATTGAGCAGATATAAATTATAAAATTTAAATCAACAACACAATGCACATAACATTATTCATAAAATTACAATGTAAGGGAAAGTAAGTGTGTTATAAATTAGATGTATTCCGCATTGGAATTTTATTTTTGAATTTATACAAAGATCTAATGGAGTATTTCTTTTAGTCTGATGTAAACTTCGCAGATCGATAACTTACAATCTCTGCATACATGAGACTGTACAATATCTTATTTCTGATTTTATATAAAAAGGGAACGATCATATCCCTTGACGATGGATGCAAGATGGTATATTTCAAACTTGATAGCTTATAATCTCTAGATACCACTGAAAGGACATCTACATAGAACGAGGCTCATTCCTGTCTGCTACATTTTGGAAAGAGGAAGGGTTCTTGGACTAACGGGACAATTTGCTGTTGAATGGGAAGAATATATATCGCAACTGAAAATGGCAAGTATTATTTTGTGGGCAAAGTAGGATAGGATTACATGGAATGGTGTTAGATTGTTTAAATGACAGGTTCTGGTCAAATAAGCTTACTCCATCATCGCTCAGGATCACATGGTGGATTTGGATTTTAAGTACAAGCGACTCTAAAAATCATAAATGTTGTGTATGGCTTGTAGTTCATAATAAGATTCTTACATAGGATCATTTCCATAGAAGAGGTATCCAAAATATGCGTTGGTGTGAAATATGTCATGAAAGTTCTGAAAAAGTGGTTGTCCTTTCATTTTTTCTGTTTGGGTGGGGTCTGTAATATGCTTAACTTAAGAGTGTCATGGGATAGTTCTTTTATTGGGGATTGCATTTCATAGAGGTTGATTGCATTTTGTAGAGGTTCTTAGATTATAAGGTTTATATGGCTTTTCTACATCTTGTGGGGTATATTGATAGCGAGGAATGCTAATATTTTTGAATATGAGGAGCCAGATGTGAGGGATACCTGTGTTAAGGTATTTTTGAATATGAAGAGTCAGATGTGACGGATACCTGTGTTAAGGTATCGACTTTGTTTTTGGAAATTGTCTCTTCAATAGTAAAAGTAACAAAAATGAGATGTTGTTCTAAGGATATTTAGAAAAATTTCCATGTAGGTTTTTTTAGGGGGCTTCATTTTTTGGGAAATGCGGTAGTGGGATGCTAATCATCATAAGGCTTGGACATTTGTATTGATTCAAATGGTTCAATGGCATAGGTAGAAACACCAGAGTGAAACTTTCATCATAAGGCTTGGAGATTTGTATTATTTCAAATGGTTCAATGGCATGGGCAGAAACACCAAAGTGAAACTTCTTGCCATATCAAAGTCTTTTGAGATTCCAAAGTAATTTTGGAGTGGGATAACTTGAGGAATGTTATAGAGAGTTCTGCATTCTCGACTTGGATGTACAAGATAAGGATGTTGATTGAACATTTTAAAAGGATCTCAATTTCCCACATTTATAGAGAGCAAAACCATGTTTCATATACATTGTCCAAATAAGGATGTAATATGGGGCCTCATCTTTTGGGAAGTGTGGTAGTGGGATGCTAATCATCATAAGGCTTGGAGATTTCTATTGTTTCAAGTGGTTCAATGGCATGGGCAGAAACACCAGTGAGAAACTTCTTGCCATGTTCTTTCCATGTGGTGTGTCCTAACACCAGAGAAACTTCTTGCCATGTGGAGTGTCCTATTTTGTGCCTAGTGAGAAACTTCTTGCCATGTTCTTGCCATGTGGTGTGTCCTAACACCAGAGAAACTTCTTGCCATGTGGAGTGTCCTATTTTGTGCGAGGTGACTGGCCTGGCCATAGAGGAGATCAAAGTCCTTTGAGATAGAAACTTCTTGCCATGTTCTTGCCATGTGGGGTGTCCTAACACCAGAGAAACTTCTTTCCATGTGGAGTGTCCTATTTTGTGCGAGGTGACTGGCCTGGCCATAGAGGAGATGAAAGTCCTTTGAGATTCTAAAGCGATTGTGGAGTGGGCTAATTTGAGGAATGTTATAAAGAGTTCTGCGTTCTCGAATTGGATGTACAAGATAATGATGTTGATTGAAGATTTGAAAAGGATCTAAATTTCCCACATTTATAGAGAACAAAACCATGTTTCATATACATTGTCCAAAGAATGATGTAATACAAAGTTGTGACATAAGCTTCAGTATTTTTTAGAGTGGCATTTTCGAGGGGTCTAATAACTTCAAGACTTGATGGGTTGTTTTAAGACTTCAATCTTCTTCAAGATTTGATGGGTTGTTTTAAGACTTCAATCTTCATACATGGCATGGCATTGCCAAAAAAGACAAAAAAAAAAAACCCAAAATTCAAAGGGGTGACAATTCCTAGATCCACATCTTTTAGAAGACTAAGACTAAGAAATGGACAAGAATCACAAAAAAAAATGGAAGAAGAGAATCAACAAGGCTCCTAAGAAATGGACAAGAATCATGAAAAAATGGAAAAAGAGAATCAACAAGATTCCCATGTAAGGGGTGACAAAATGAAGCAAAATGAATCTAGAAATCACAAAACATTGATCTAAGTTCCAAGAAAACAACATAAAAAATATGTACTAGCGGAAGAATTGTCTAAACAAAATGAACACATATATCTGAGAATTCGGGAAGAAATAGAAATTATAATCACATACATCTGAGAATTCGGAGAAAAATGACAATAATAATGACTAGCCTACAAAAAATTTAAAAAATTAAAATTAAAATGAAAAATTCAGTTAATCTAAATAAATGTGATTTTAATTTAAAATTTTATACGCATTTTAAATACAAACCATTACATTTTACTTTATTTAAAACCAATACAAAACACATAACTTTATATTGCTACATGCAAGCAATTACTTTTTATTTTATTTAAAACAAATATAAAACACATTAACATTATAGTCCTCCTTGCCCTTCAAGGTAGGTGAATGCAGATATTTTCTCCGGATCTTTTCATGCACAAAATGGGAACGTGGATCACAGGTTTCAATACCCTATTCGTTTTAGAGCTATGACTATTTATTATTTTTGGAGTATCAATTTTACAATTTAATGAATGCAAAATAAATATTAAGATAGAATGATAGTAAAAAGATATTAAGATTATATATTTTT
>APFE031145372.1:1241-16082 GCA_000404065.3 Pinus taeda
AACTAAAATTGAAATGCAAGCACTCAAAGAATAGTTGCAGCAAAAGGAAACACAATTGGCCTGCATGGCCAGCTGGGCCATAGAAGCAATTCAATGCAGATCACCTGCAAAATCCTATGGGTTGTTCTTAAAAGATCAATGGCTTCAATTCGAGATAAACACTTTGGCACAGAGAGGTATTTCAATTCAAAACCCGCATCAATTTTTTGAGTTATGCAGTACTAGTTCAGCAGAAGACAAAGCCAAATTGGCAGAGTTTTACCTTCACAACTTGGCTCTACCTAATGAAGTCTCATGGGATCCCAACATTGCCTTGGACGACATGCAATTGATGGCGTTGGCCTCATGGTTAAACCATGAAGACCAAAGAGCAAATGAAGCACAATCAGTCATGAACCGAGAAGTGAGGGAGCCACTGTTAATTAGGCCAGAACTAGAAGACCTGGTGACACTCATCTCAACACATCAACAATTGGCTACAGAACCCACAACTTCTTTAAGATGGATGGACCAACAGGCCCAAGCTATAGCCCACTTTGACGATATGGAAAGGTTGTTGGGGGAAAATGCTGCCCATGCTTGTACACATAGATGGAATACCCTGGGCCATAGCTTACAAATCCGAGAATACCATACACCCATCCGATTGAGGGAAGCTTTGGCAAGGGTTGACCTTTACAAGAAATCCATTCAAAGCCTCCAAGCCAACTGGATTTGCCTTAAACTCAGCCCACCACTACTGCTGGGTTTGACTGAAGGGAATACAAAAGAAAATGACGGTCAACAATGGGTAGAAGTAGATAGAACAGCAGGGTTTCACACCCACAGAGAGGATACTACCACTGAGCCTTGGGATGCCAGGGAAGCAGTGCAAGCCATGAAAGATGAGGACTTGGATTGAGTTGCTCAAGGATGAGAAAATGGTTCAGCTGGGGGGTGATGATGAGCCCCAATTTTGGTACAATTTGGGCTCATTTTGGCCTATTTTACTTGCTCAAACCATTCATTTTTATTTGCTTATGCATGCATTTCTTAGTTTATTCATGTTGTTTGTAGGAAGAAGGTTAGACACTTTATCTACGTGACTAATGCATTATGATTCCAGGTTTTGGCATTAAAAAGGGAGCAAGAGACAACGAAAAAGGGGATAAGGAGACAATGAGGTGGCACTGCTGATTTTGTGGAGAGATGTCCACGGTCTTGGGACATTCCTCGTGATTCCCACCAAGAACTCCAAGCTCCAATCCATCTCCCCTCCGAGCTTAAGAAGCAGCCAGCTGTCCTACAGGAACAGCAGTCATAAACTGTTCTACAGGAACAGTAGTTATGACTTCCCTACAGGATCCGCAGTTAGACTCTAGTTGGACAGTCAAGCTCCTAAAATCAAGGGCACTTGGTGGATCATCGTTTTTGTATAAGTATGAATGCCTTAGCCTTAGATAGGTTGTTGAAACTCTCGTATTGTTATTGTAATTTTGGAGCACAGTTCAGTTTTCGTTCCTTTTTTGTAAGCCAATTTGGCATGACATCAGATTATGAACAAAGAAGGCAGTTTGTGATCTAGTTCTAAGTTTCTTAAGGAGACTATAGCTCTCAGGTTAGGGCCCAACCTGAGAGCCATAGATCCCCTCTGCTGTAGTGTTGTTTCCATTTCATTTCCAACACTTTAAGTTTTCGTTTGCACATGCAATTCGAATTACAGTTTGGTGATTTGGTTTTCTTATGAGTAGGATAGATTTTGCTTATGGTGCAGTTGTTTCCACTTGCTTAGTGTAGCAGAGGATAGATACCATCAATTGGAGCTCCAGCAAAACGGTTGTTAAGGCTCACTGCCATCTCTCTTGAAGATTGGGGTGCAGTCCATAACTAGCCACCAAAAACACACATTACTTTACTTGATGATTGCTGCAATATAGTCACGGTTTTGATTAGATGCTTCCTTGTCATTCACACCTGCACACATACTTTCATCATAGTCTCATACATATTTCTCTTCGCGTTTTGGATTGTTGTTCATTGAATTCGTGGCATAAGTAATTTAGGTTGATGCATCTTCGGTTTGGTGACAATCATAATCATTTGTTTCATTTACACTCCTCTTTCTCATTCCATTACCATCTCCTCCATCTTGATCACGTATGCAAACATATCTCCTCGACCTTCGCTTCGTTCTGTCCTCTCCCAAAGTCTTGCACTCCTCACGTAACTTCATTTCCTAACCTTTCATTGACATAACCCCTCACCTTCAACATACTCCCTACACCCATTTCCCATCTCATTCCTCCACCTCTGAGCCATCACCAGCCTTATCCCTACCTCACATATCTCTTCCTACCATTCCATCACTCCTCCATCACTTCAAACCTTCACGGTAGGGCATCCTGTAGCAGCTTATAGACATCCTGTAGAAACCTCTGAGTATCCTGTAGGATCCCCTGCAGACACCCTGTAGGAGGCCATTCATTTGGTTGTTGAGCTTCTGAATGTGGAAAACCTATGTGGGTGGATGATAAGGGTCCATAGGGACCTCACCTAGCCTCCCCAACCTGTCCCATGCTTTCCTTCCTTCTCCATCCCAGCTGCACAACCAAACCCTGATTAGCACACAATCATAATCATCCCATCCACTTAAAGGAAAAATACAAAAACATGTCTTTTATGATGCAAGTAGTTTAGATCCATGCATTTTCACTTATCAGAGGTAACAACAGCATTGGTAGAAGCTTCCTTCACGTCATTTGCATTATAGAGGCTAAACTAGTTAAATTAGGGTTTCCTAGGTTTACATGCTTTGATTTGCTTTCAGTTCATTTTTGTCAAGTAGATTATTCTTCTTTGAGCTAGCCTTCGTCTATCATTGATAAAGCTTCTTCTGTGAGCCCATAGAAGTTGGCTTGAGCCCTAGCGGACTTGTGCCAGCTGACCAAGTGACAGCTGCGACAAGAGCTAGTACTTGTGCATACAGCACCGTCGCTTCCAAGTTTGTACCAACTACCGGGTTGATAAAATGAGAGACAGGAAGCCCCAGGAGTTGTAGCATTATTGCTACAATACTGGAGCTCACCAGTTTGTTTCTTCGGTTATGTCGTGGATGCGTTCTTCCTCCACCGTGGCGATCAAACAGATTCCAAATCCCTTTATAACTCGGCTTAATTCCCTATCGATTCTGCTTCCTCCATCGGACACAATCTCAGTCGTCTAATCTGGGCTCCTCTAGATCCAACATCATACGCATGTCCCGCGCGGTTGACTTACTTGATTGATAGCGCGCGATCAACGGCGGTTTTCTCTCACCTCTGTCGCCAAGCGTCGATCGTTGAGTGGGATCACTCCGCTCTTCTCCAAAACCGTTTAGCATTTGAGGGCGCCCCGATCAATACCGTCAGTTTCCAAAGTGCAGGTCCCGCCTTTTTCCTTTTAGTGCTTTTTGTTTCTCCACCCATAGTTCTCTGGCTCCCAACGTGACCAAGTTCTTAAGGCTCCTCCATTTCGACCCTGTTTGCCCAACGATCGCACATCAAAAATCACCTCCTTTTCTCAATCTGGGGCTCCCAGGGGTTACTTTGACCTCCTGTGCAGTCTCCATGGGCCTTGGTCAATGTTATTTGACTGAGGTCCTCGTCGTTCCATGCTGGCTACCATTGCCACTGGTTCAGGGTGTTTTTTATCATTGTTTTTGGAATTTTTAGAGATTCATCCCGACCTGATACAGTCATGGTTCTTTTCTGGTCTTTAATGGATCCAATTTGGATCACTTATTATAGCTGGAGTTCAATACATTCTCATCCCCACCCCTTTCGGGTCAGATCCTAGACCTCCAGCTATCACCCGTACAAGTGATGTTAGTTCGACTACCTTCAAAACAATGTTTGGTTGGAACCCTTTGCTAAGTTCTAACACCTAAAGGGTCATGACTGGGGAAAAAATTTTCGGCGTGCACATACCTATTGGGGGTGTGTCTGACCCTATACCCTCTATGGTAAAATATGGTCCTTCACTGATCAATATCTTTCCTTCTTATGGTTATACTTCTATTGGTGGTCCTACGCCCAATGCACCATATGTGGTCAGTGGTATCCCTTCCCCATTCCTATTGTGTCTCCTTGGGGCCTCCCTGCTCAACAACCGTTGAATATAAGGGGAAATTTCTATCCTAGGGAAACCAATTCTATGGTAATCCCCCTCAAGCTGGGAGTGTGCCTTATGGTCTGCCACTTTATATAACCCCACCTCCACAGCAAGGAAACTACTATCCTCTGCAACCTTTGTACCCTGCAGGAAATTAATTGATGGGTTGACCTTCTGTTCCCTCAGGTCACCATGCTCCACCCTGGTCTAATTCAAGGGAACCTACACCTTTTCCATTATTAGCTACTTTATACATATTCAATTTATACAAGTCAATCAATGACCCCATCAACCATAGCTTTCTTTGGCCTCTGATCCCGCATGAAATTCCTACCAACATTCTAACGTTTGAAGGAATGCAAAGAGATGAACCAACAACACACATCAAAACTTACCAATGTTGGTATGTATCAAATTTAATGATCAACAATAGTATCTATCTTGGACCCTTCCCCCACACCTTGAATATAAATCCAGCCAAATGGTACATTGAGTTACCACGACCTTCTATAAATAATTTCAACACCCTTGCCATGGAATTCTTAAAGCACTTCCAGTTACCTATCCGCTATGAAACTAGAATCGAAATTCTGAGTACACTACACCAGGACACCTCTACCCTAATCTATGATCATATCCATGAATGGAGACATTGGAAAAGGCTAGTCAAGGCTCCCATTCTGGATTACATCTTAGCATATTGGTTTTGCAAGTCTCTTCTACATCCCATTGTAAAGGGTGTTGACATGCTTGGCGTGGTTACGGAAGATCAATCTAGTCATCCTTCCCATCATTTAGATCTAATTTATTTAGAATTGGCATGCTTTATGATTTGATCCCTAATTCCCTTAGAAATTCCAATGCTCCCGCTACTCAACAACCTAGTTCCCATGTCAATGGTCTCATTGGAACTTATACCACTAGAACTGTTGTAAAACAATTGAGCAGGTAAGTTTCTGAGTTATCTGTTACTGGTGATCCCATTCCTACTACCCAATCCACTATTCCACCAACCACTGTGATAAACTCTATGCAGTATGCACAAAAGCCTAGTGGTAAGAGAAAGAAGAATAAGAAAAAGATCGCTCCTTCTGAAGAGCAGCAGATGACCCAGAATAATCCAAATCAGAAAGCCCCTACTAAAAATAAATCTAAGAAAGGAAAGGAAAAAAAATTCAACTTCCCTTATAAGATATGGGTTGAGGATAATTTAACCTATAAATTTCCTTGTCTCTAGTGGTGCATAGACTTCCTTGCACAAAAGGACACTTTCCGAACCCCTGCAGTGCTTAAAAACCCTTTTCACGCTTAGCAACAGTAATAGAATCTTGTATCAAAGCCACCACCACCTCTACAAAGAGGAAATGGCAATTATCATCACCCTCCTTCTAGAGAAGGATCGTCAATTTTTTATGCCTTTGAAATGATTAATTGCAAACATGAGCCAAAAACTATGGGAATCCTATCCCAAAAAATTTGAACACTGCCTTGAGTCCCATTCCACTGCCACCTAATGATATGCATATCAGAAGCCCTATTGTTGACACCATGATTCATCCCCTAAAAGGGATACTTTGACGTACGACACATAATCCTTCTGGTTGTGTTGCCTAGAACTACAGTATTGCAAATGATCTTACACAGGCTCCCTCTGTTATGCCGCTGCTCAAAGTATTACAGAGTTTCTCAACACAACATAAACCTTTTCTTTCAACCATAGGTGGGATTCACTCTAAGGATTCCAATATAATGTTTTTTGACATGGAGAAATTCACACCTCGCCTCTCCCATCAGCTTTCATTCCAAGTGCAAGTTATGGACAAAGGAAAAGCCATTCACCGCATTGTCATCAATGAAGGTGCATCAACTTGTGTAATGGTTACTTCTTGTTGACTTGCCTTGGGTTCCCCCACTCTCTCACTATCATAAAACTACCATAAATGTTTTCATGGCCACACTTTCATCCTGAAGGGATACCTTGCCAACTACCCCATCATTCTTGGTAGGAAAACTATAATGGTGGATATCGAAGTCATGGATTACCATCTTGACTATAATCAGATTTTGGGGCACAATTGGACCTATGCTATGATTCCCATTATTTTGTCAGTCTTCCTGCTCATCATTTTTCCTCTTGATGGGAAAATTTTAATTGTGGATCTACTGTCCTTTTGTACCCTCTATTTTCACCCGTTACCTACTGGTAAAATTTCTT
Organism: Pinus taeda; assembly: GCA_000404065.3. NCBI lineage: Eukaryota > Viridiplantae > Streptophyta > Pinopsida > Pinales > Pinaceae > Pinus > Pinus taeda. The sequence goes on from APFE031145372.1 coordinate 7,585, forward strand.
TAGTGGGTGGCATACCTCACTCTTATGTCAGTGTTGGTACTAGTCTTTTGAAGGGTTCCTTGCTCTTAGGTTATTTTCCTCTCTCGCCACCCACGGTTCCACTGACTTTGTCAATAGTCTCTATTGTTTTGAAAGCCTCAACGAATCCCTGAATCCTCCTGACCCCTTTTTCCATTGATTCTTATGGAGAGGAGATGTCATTTTCACCAATGGAACTTGATTATTAGTCCATTTTCTCTGCATCTGACTCTCTATCTACTTTTGTTATGAAAGATGGTACCTCAAATTCTCCCATCACTTCTCCCTCTATTAACTTCCTTAATGAAGTCTTACCCTTGGATGAGGACATCATGGAAATCATGTCTCTAGACGAGTGGCCCTAGGATGATTTTAATCACCGCATATTAGTCTCCTACCCATCTGGCTTGAATGAAAACTCTCGAGAAATCATGTCTTTTGATCAGCATGAGATTTTTCCTTCCCCCTCCATGACTATTCACGAGATCGATGCAGAAGGTAACTTAGGTAATATCTCGAAGACTTTACTTATCGACATCTTGTTCAAGACATGTGTTGTGAAAAACTGGTTTATATTATGAAGGAATGAAATGAAATATTGATATAAAAAGAAACACATATTTATTAAAAAACAAAACTTCAGTTCATTAATAAAAAAATACTAAAAGTTGTTTATATGCATAATGGAAATACACTAGCTCGAGTGATGGTAGCTTATCTCTTAAAAGATATGTGTGGCTACATGCCTTCTGAATTATGTTACAATGAGGATCGAAGACCTATTTATTATTTAGAAATAATGGAAAGCCATAAACATCCAAAAATCTAACCCTAGGAAATGAAGCGCCAAACATCTGTGGACCCCGTTGCGGTAAATTGGTAAATCAACTTGTCGAAGTCGTAACTTTGGCATATGATCTTCGTTTCATGGATAAAATACCTTGTTAGAAAGATCTATCTGGGGACTACAAATTTTGACTACATACACCTACCATAATTTCTAGGTCTTCCCATTTTCAAAAAAAAAATCATTTAGGGCCTCAAAATATCTCTAAAAGTTTAGGACCCAAAAAACTTCTAAAAATAGTAAATTGTGCTATAATTAAAGAAACTAAAAGAAAAAATGATGGGGGCCAAAGTGGAATAGGTGGGTAGCCACCAATATCCATTTGAATCAGTCCTCCCCCTTAGGAAGAAATGGTCCCCATTGCATTGAGTGCCTCCATTAGATGGGGAAACTTATGTTGAACTTGGTCCCTGTTGAGCTACTTGCCCTAGTGCAGGAGTTAGAAAGATTTGAAACTCGATATAGTTGGATATTATACTGGTGAGTGTTTTTGATCTGTGTGTCCATGATTCTATGAGTTGTGGCATGTTCCATGTAGTCTAGGTTGTTGGTGTTAGTTGTTTCGCAATGTCTGATGTGTCCATTAATGGGGGAAGGTATGGTCGAAGGCAGTCCACATTGAACGTTGGGTTTAGGTCAAGGAATGGGGGAATGTTGAGATCAAAATAAATGTCTTCCATAGCCTTGGTGATGATGTGAGGTCCATATTAGAGTGATTGGAGTTTTGATGGTTTTTGGCTAGGTGTTCTTTTTGCAAATGCAACCAAATTTTATTGCCCACTTGAAATTTATCTGGCACCCAATGTTGATCATGTTGCTACTTTTACTTGGAATTGGACCTATCCAGGATGTCATGCACCTATTGGTGGATGTGATGGATGTGTTCAATAAACTTGGTTGCTTTATTAAGCTCAGGATGCACATGTGCATATTATGTCTGGTTGGTTGCATGAGGCATGGAAATATCAATCGAACATAACGGTTGAAATCCCAGACCCACTTGAAAGGAACTATGGTCAGTCGAGCTAGGGAGAGCTTTGTTATAATTGTTTTTCACAAAAGGAAGGCTCTCATCCCATGTGAATGGAAGATTGGAGTCGTACATGATTTGTATGTGCATTATCATCATGTTGATGACCTCAATCTGGCCATTAGTCTGGGGATGGAATGTAGTTGAATTGGTGAGCTTGGTGTCCAATAATGTCTAGAGGCTCGAGAAGAATGTGCTCAAGAACCTACTATAACAAACTAATATAATGGTTTGCAGGATCCAAAAATGTAGACACACTCGTTCAAAGAAGAGTTTGGCAGTGTCCTCTCCTTTGATACTCTTCTTGCAAGTTTCCAATATGGCCATCCTAGATAATTTTTCCATGACTAAAAATACACAGTCATTTCCATGCTTGGTAGAATGGAGGATAAACAAATAATCCATGGTGATGGATTCCAAGGGCTGGCTAGGGTAGGCAAAGGAGTGTATAGGAATTACTTCTTATTTTTGGCTTGGTGATTACATAGGTAATTCATGATTTGATATATTTTCCAACATCTTGTCGAAGCCTTTTACAATAAAAATACTTATGTAGTATGGTCATAGTTTTCTCCACACTGAAGTGTCCTGCGAGTTGACTATAATGCACCTCCCAAATCAATTTGGCACGCTCACTTAAAGGAACACAAAGGTGGCCCAGGTAGCATAATAATTCATCCTAAAGGTGTAACTTTGGAGCTTTATTTCAATCCATGAGCATATGGTATGTGGTGGAAAACTTTGGATCATTCTTATACAGTTGTAGCCATCCAGAGGTCTTGTGGCCAAAAGAGTTGAGAACAGAAGTTAGTGATGAAACTGGGGGTCGACTAAGGCAATCTACAACATTATTGGTGTTTCCCTTCTTGTATTTAATGTTCAGTGGAATTGTTGCAGATATGTAGACCACTTTCGATGGTGATCATTCTGCAACTTCCCTTGTGTCTATATAAATTGAAGAGGTCGGTGATCTATGTGGATGATTGTCTCTTTCTCTAGAATGTAATTTTTCCATTGTCACCAAGCATGCATGATATAATATATCTCTTTATCATAGGTGGGGTACATCCAAATTATATCGGAAAGTGTCTCGCTATGATAAGCCACTGGATTCCCTTACGGGGTGAGAACTACATGAATAACATAGTTAGAGGCATTTGTCTCGATCTCTAATGGTTTTTGCAGGTCTGGTACTATGAGTATAGGTGTATAGTAGAGATGGTGCTTCATCCCAAAAAACACCTTATGTTCGAACTCAGACCAATAACATTTTTCTTTCGCTCTACCCTTTGTTACCTAACTCAAAGGCCAAGTGATATGGGAGAATCCCAACATGAACCTCCGATAAAAATTGGCAAGGACCAAAATGTTGTGAAGCTTTTTTATAATGGTCAAGGCTAGCCAATCCCAAATGAATTGGATATTAGCCGAATCCACATGCACATTTTGTTCATCTATGATGTAACCTAAATATTGGACGTGGCTCATGCAAAAGGTTCATTTCTCTAGGTTGGCACATAGTTCATGTTGCCAGAGGGTTTAAAAGACCTGTCAAATGTGTTGCAAGTTCTCTTCCTAAATCTTGTTGAAGATAAGAATGTCATCTAGATTTACAACCATGAATGAGTTGGTGAGGTACTGCAATATGTCTTCCATCAACCTCATAAAAGTTGCAGGGGAAATTTGTCAACCTTAAAGGCATGACTAGCAACTCAAAAAGGCCCTCCTTGGATTTAAAGGTAGTCTTACATACATGTGTGTGCTCTATTGGAACCTAACGATAGCTAGACTTTAGATCAATCTTGTCGAAATACTTGGCCCCCTTAAGTTGTTCAAGAAGGTCATCAATCCATGAGATTGGATACTTGTTCCTAACAGTGATTTTATTCAGTTCCTGATAATCAATGCAGAGACTCTAGATCTCCTCCTTCTTCTGTACAAGTACAATCAGGCTCCCACAAGGTGAGAAACTTGGTCGAATGTGCCCTTTTTGCAGTAGCTCCTAGATCTGTCGCTTGATATTTTCATTTTCTAGAATGGAGTAGTGGTATATTAGCCCATTGGGTAGAGGTTCTCCATGGGTTAGATCAATTAAATGTTTGACCTGATAGTGTAAGGAAACCTCTAAGGGTGAGGAGAATATGTCCCTATGTTTTTGCACGACCTTACCCACCTACTTTTCCAATGTGGAGGAACCCTTCCTGGTGGCCATGGATGTGACCATCATATTCCCCTTACTTTGAGAATGAATAAAAAAGAAAACAAATTCCCTGATATGGGAGATGACCTTATTGCATTTCTTAACAGAGATCAAAGAGATGGCAGTAGGAGAGGTTAACTTTGGTATCATGTAAAAATTATTTCCCAAAGTAATAATAACACTGTTAGTCCTAGACTCATACATAGCATGATGCTTCCACAAGTATGGTTGGCCAAATAATACATAACAAACTTCAATAAGATAAATGTCACACAATACCTCATTCGTAAATGGTTTGATTTTGTAAGGAAGACAATATTGTTGGTTGATGTAGAGATGTCATCCTTGATGGAGCCACCTGATGGTGTATGGTTGTGGGTGTGGTGTGGTCAGTAGACCCAACCTCTGAATGACCTCTACTGAGATGAATTTATTTTGGCTCATGTTGTCGACAATGAATTGTAGAAAAGACCCATTTCCCGCATTTGTGAGTGGAAGAGACGCTCCCCTTCCTCTAGATCTTTGGGCTCAATCTTCTGCACCTTGGTGGTGGCAATGGTAGCACTAGCCTCTGCATCAATAACATGATTCCATTTTTCATTCCCCTTGTTGGGGTCTGACTCAGAGTTGGAGCATGTATCTGATTTTTAAGCCTTCAACTTAGTCACCAGTGATTGTTTGGTGCAACACTCACTTGTGTTGTGAGTGGGGCTCTTATGGAACTCACACTACTTCCCTATGTCATTCTTCGTCTTCGTGTTGTTTTAGCCACCCCTGGTGGCTTCATTGGGTTATCCTGGGTCACCTTGCCTTGGATTTTCCTTTTATTATTGGTTTTGGGGTTCCTTTTCCTTTCTTCGTATTTTCATATCCAAATTCTCACTTATTTTATTTAAATTTTTGCTCGATCTTGACAGTGTATCAGTATGCAGTGCCAAGCGAGGAGATTTCCAATAAATCCATATTGTCCTAGATGTATTTGTATAGATAGCCATGGTACTTGAGTACCAAATGCCACTCAAAATCTTTGATACCCAATTTCGGGTGAAGGGTATGAAATATATTTATGAACTCTAACACGTCCTAGTCCCTTCCTTGCCACAGTGTGGTCCATTTTATGTACTTATCTTCATAGCTCCTGACAAGGTAATCCTATTCCTTGATGGCATCCTGAAAAGAATTCCAAGTGGGTGTGATTGAAAATAGTGAGGGTTCCATCTCTTCGCTCTCCTCATAGTAGGTTTCCCACTAGTCCTTAATGTGAGGGGTGGCTTTGAGGAGTGCAAAAGTGATATTTTCCTGTTGGAAAATTCATCAACCAAAAAATATCCTTCCAACAAATTTAGCCATTTATCTACAACATTTTCATCTATTTCACCTTCAAATATGGAAATTTCAAAGTCGACTTGTACCTTAAAGGGAGTGATGCCTCCAAGGTGGTTGTTGTATGTATAAGCATCGCTTGTGGGCATTCGCCAAAGGATCTGGGAAAATTTATTCATCATCCCATTCCTTTGTCACTTGAGGGATTCCTCAAGAAACATTTTGAAAGGATCTCTTGCTCCCTCAATTTTTTTTCATCCACCATGGGAGGTTGTCAAGGTCGACAAGGTTGTTCTTACAAAGGTTTAACCAGTTCAAGCCCTAACTCCTTATACCCTGACCTCATTATCACTCAAATTTTCCCTGAAGTTGTGAGAAGAGGGAAAGGGGTATGAGGTAACCACAAACCAACTTTTGGGTACAGAATCTAGCCAATCTGTACTTAGAGAGGGCTCTCTCTTTAAAATTTAGCTTTTTTTTATAAGGTATTAAGCTAGTTATGAAAGCTTTTGGATTTTGATTGTGTTTGGTGGTTAAATTCGATAGCAAATGGGTAGAACTGAATATTTTAGGCCATTGGGCTGATGGAGTCAATAGAGGATGGCTCAACTAGATTTGGTTTTTCAACAAAGGATGGCTTCACAGGGCAAGATAGCTAAATAGGGAGCAAATGATAACTTGAAAGGATGGGATGGGATCAAAAGGGAAGAAGGGAAATTAAGAATCCTTCCACATGTTTTGAGAAGAGGGAATTTAGATGATCACCAATAAAAATCAATTAAGATTTTTTTACTAAATGATCAAAATGATAAACTAAGAAGCAGGAGCAATTAAGAATTTCTTGCCTATGATAGTTTAGAGGAAAAGATTAAGAATAAAAACGATTGAAAACATATTGCACTTAAGCACTTTTTGAATTACACTTTTTCGTTTTAATATTCAGATATGGAACATAATTGAAATATTAAACAAGAAAACAATAACACATGAGATATAGAATACTTATTTGTCCAGTGTTTTACACATGAATCCTGTGAAAGGTCCTTTGTATAAATTTTTCATCCAGCTAGACATACAAGATTTTGTCCAACAACACTTTATTCCAAAGTAATCAGTTTTATAGAAATGTCTAAGAATCCACCCTCAATACTCCGAATGAGGGAGCATTTATACAAAATTTTTACAATAAAATATCTCATAACAAAGAGAGATATATTCTAGGATGACTAACTGTATGTTACATGAAAGTAGAGATAGGTGGTCTCAAAGATAGAAGATAAAGTAAATTGATGGCTTGTTATCCCTATTTTTGTGAATGAGTTGAAGGCAAGCCCTATGATGAAGCATATTGTTGCCTTCCTCGTAAATCAGTGTTGGTTGTTCTGCTTTTCATCTGCTTACTAATACTCTTTGACCAATTCTAATACTCTTTGACCCGTTCTGATACTCTTTACCTGTTTGATCCTTGTTCATCCTCTCTTACCACCATTGACTATAGAAAATAATGAAAATTTACATTTTTACCAAGGATAAATTACAAAATTACTATCATATATGTCCACCATTTTTCCTGGGGTATTATGGTCCTTAGAAGTTTCCTGAGGATTTCATCAGCCTCAATGTATTTGAAAAAAATAGGCTGAACTGGAAACAAATGCTTTAACTCATGTTCAACATAGAAAAGGTTCTCTAGACTGTCATAAATAACTACGCTCGTAGGCCGTGCCTTTGGTGCTGATGTATTAGTTGATGAAAGTGCCCTTCCTTTCCACATTTCGAGCACACCACCTTTGTAGGTTTTCCTGGAGCTTTAGATCTCCCTCTAGGTTTAGATCTCCCACTCGATGACTTATTTTTGTTTCTGTTCTGGGACCGTCCTCGTACAGACAAGGAATCACCATTCTGGTTGTCCATATTTTTCCATCTCATCTCCTCCATCAGCAAGGCTGAGACTATTTCAAAAAACTGCAAAGCAGTTGCATTGCTACCTATTGCAATAACCAAACTATCCCATCAATCTGGTAGAGAACACAACAAACTGATGCACTTATCTTCATCTGAAATTTTAATATCAACAAATGATAATTGACTTACCACAGTATTAAACGCATTCAGATGCTCTGTCACCGAGTCTCCATCTTTCATCCTCAGGTTATACAACTTTTTCCGCGGGAATAGTTTATTCACCAAAGACTTAGATTGGTACAAAGTCCCTAACTTGTCCCACAGAGCCTTCGCCGTAGCTTCTCCTGATACATTTAGCAATACTGAATCTGAGACACACAATCGTATTATGCTCTTTGCCTTCCAATCCAACTTCTTCCATTCTTCATTGGTCACTCCCGTTGGTTTAGTACCCGAATCTACCGTGATCCACTGATCTTTATCCACCAACAGATCCTCCATCTCGAGTTTCCACAACTCAAAACTCTGACCGTTGAACTTCTCAATCTCTATCTTTCCGCTCCTCACCATCTTCTTTCACCACCAGAATCGATCTCGCAGATCTCCCACTGAACAGGGTCTACCACAGGCCCGAGTGAAACCCCTCAGCAACAAAGTTGTCCCCTTGAAGCCAAAGCAGCTCTGATACCAAATGTAGGTTTTAACCCCATACAGAAATTACCTGCATACGAATTCTAAATCACAGAAAAATAAACAATGCCAGAGAATAACACATAAAACACATATGCACAGAGATTTTCCCCTGGATCTCAAAACCGGGACTACCAGCTTGTTTTTTCATTATATTCCTTTCAATGTTACAATACATATTATACATGCCGAAGCATCCAATCATGGACCGAAAAACCATCACGTCCAATACCATGGACCAAAAATCCATCGCATCCAATACCATGGACCGAAAACCATCGTGTCCAAAAAACATGTGCGAAAATCATGCACAAAACCATAGGTGGGTCCGCCCAACCTAACATAGGGTCCAAAACCAAAATTTTCTGGGGCGCTGCCCGGACCCCATAAAGTGGGGTTACGGGTACCCCTCAAACCCCCTGTTAACTATGTGGAAAGAATATAACACAACCCAACAATCTCCCACTTGTTGTTTTCTTTCCACA